>MU109126.1:0-16501 GCA_012274485.2 Sinapis alba | reverse complement strand
CAGTAACTATGGATGAAGGTAAATAAGGCAAGATGAGAAGTTACCTTGCATTTATCCATTCTGGACAGGAGGAACTCGACCAGGGAGAGTGGATAAGGTAAGAGGATAAGGTGAGACCACAGCTGGAAAGGAAGAGCTACTTTACAGCCTGTCCAAGCATGTGGAGCCTCTCAGCCAAGTATTTGTATTGACCTCACATGCTTATAGGTCCAGGTTGAATACATTGAATGTAGACACGATTGTACTCTCTTTATATCTTGTAACCTCTCATCTGAATCAGAGTATGCAGTTTTGAGTCTCTCTCTCTCTATTCTCTCTATTCTCTCTATTCTCTGAATCTCTCTTACAAACCACTCTTATTCTCTCTTAAACTTTGATTTACACTCACTAGAACACTAGAACACAAAAGTGTTTATTGGACTCACAGAGATCACACACGAGTAAGGACCCTTTACCATGGAGCTTCTACTCTTTTTCCTTAGTATGTTTTTGTCCCAATGGGTTTTGCATACTAAGGTTTTAATGAGGGAAGACTTCATGGTGTCCAAGCTTGACCCAATGCAATGGTCAAGCTTGAGGGGGAGTATTGACAAAGAATAACAAGGAAGAGAGGAGATGAAGATACTTGGAGTAGAAGCAGATGCGAGCTTACTTGGGATTCAAGTCTGTCCGTACAACACTTGCTCCACAAATCACCAAGGACTGACCTAACGTGACTTAGGAGTCAAGGCAAGCTCAAGCTCACCTTGTTCGACATCCAGAAGTAAGAAGACCGTTTGGAGATATTATGGGAGCAAGAAGAATGAATTAAATAAGCAAGATCACATGTTCCATTTAGGGAGTGTGCCGTTTAAGTCATGTCACTTCATGACTGAACCAAGGCAGAATAGTTTATTAGTTTAGTTTGAATTCTCTTGTAGGCTCCTTGCCTTTATATACTTGTAACCTCACACGATTTTGGTTTAAGGAAATATAACATCCTTCTTTACTCTCTCTCTTAGTTCGAACTCTCTCCCTTCTCTCTTCCCTCACGGATTAATCACTCTCTCTCTCTCCTGTTCTTCACACTTGTTCTTCATAAACTTACAGTCCAAACATGCTAAACATGGATATCCTGATTAGAAAGTGGAATAACTTCTTCAACATAACTCCTATGGGATTTATTCAACTTCATGAAATAATCTCCATTGATTAATGGTTCCAAATAAAGCTTTTTACATAGTGATTCATCTTGGTTTGATTAGAAGCTTGCAGAACTTACCATATGTCCAAACAGGCTAAACATGGATATCCGGATTAGAAAGTGGAATAACTTCTTAAACATAACTCCTTTGGGATTTATTCAACTTCATGGATACTCTCCACTGAATAATGGTTCCAAATCAAGCTTCTTACATAGTAATTAATCCTGGTTTGATTAGAAACTTGAAGAACTTGCCATATGTCAAAACAGGCTAAACATGGATATCCTTATTAGAAAGTGGAATAACTTCTTCAACATAACTCCTTTGGGATTTATTCAGCTTCATGGATACTATCCACTGAATAATGGTTCCAAATAAATCTTCTTACATAGTGATTCATCCTGGTTTGATTAGAAGCTTCAATAACTTGCCATATGTCCAAACAAGCTAAACATGAATATCCTGATTAGAAAGTGGAATAACTTCTTAAACATAGCACCTTTGGGATTGATTCAACTTCATGGATACTCTACACTAAATAATGGTTCCAAATCAAGCTTCTTACATAGTAATTCATCCTGGTTTGATTAGAAGCTTGCAGAACTTGCCATATGTCAAAACAAGCTAAACATGGATATCCTGATTAGAAAGTGGAATAACTTCTTAACAATAACTCCTTTGGGAACTATTCAACTTAATGGATACTCTCCACTGAATAATTGTTCCAAATCAAGCTTCTTACATAGTGATTCATCCTGGTTTGATTAGAAGCTTCAAGAACTTGTCATATGTCCAAACAGGCTAAACATGGATATCCTGATTAGAAAGTGGAATAACTTCTTAAACATAACTCCTTTGGGATTGGTTCAACTTCATGGATACTCTCCACTGAATAATGGTTCCAGATCAATCTTCTTACATAGTGATTCATCTTGGTTTGTTTAGAAGCATGTAGAACTTACCATATGTCCAAACAGGCTAAACATGAATATCCTGATTAGAAAGTGGAATAAATTCTTAAACATAACTCCTTTGAGATTGATACAACTTCATGGATACTCTCCACTGAATAATGGTTCCAAATCAAGCTTCTTACTTAGTGATTCATCCTGGTTTGATTAGAAGCTACAAGAACTTGCCATATGTCCAAACATGCTAAACATGGATATCCTTATTAGAAAGTGGAATAACTTTTTATTCATAACTCCTTTGCGATTGATTCAACTTCATGGATACTCTCCACTGAATAATGGTTCCAGATCAAGCTTCTTACATAGTGATTCATCTTGGTTTGTTTAGAAGCATGAAGAATTTGCCATATGTCCAAACATCTAAACATGGATATCTTGATTAGAATGTGGAAGAACTTCTTCAACATAACTCCTATGGGATTTATTCAACTTCATGAAAGAATCTCCATTGATTAATGGTTCCAAATAAAGCTTTTTACATAGTGATTCATCTTGGTTTGATTAGAAGCTTGAAGAACTTGCCATATGTCCAAACATGCTAAACATGGATATCCGGATTAGAAAGTGGAATAACTTCTTAAACATAACTCCTTTGGGATTTATTCAACTGCATGGATACTCTCCACTGAATAATGGTTCCAAATCAAGCTTCTTACATAGTAATTCATCCTGGTTTGATTAGAAGCTTGCAGAACTTGCCATTTGTCAACACAAGCTAAACATGGATATCCTGATTAGAAAGTGGAATAACTTCTTTAACTTAACTCCTTTGGGATTTATTCAACTTCATGGATACTCTCCACTGAATAATGGTTCCAAATCAAGCTTCTTACATAGTGGTTCATCTTGGTTTTATTAGAAGCTTCAAGAACTTGCCATATGTCCAAACAAGCTAAACATGGATATCCTGATTAGAAAGTGGAATAACTTCTTAAACATAACTCCTTTGGGATTGATTCAACTTCATGGATACTCTCCACTGAATATTTTTTCCAAATCAAGCTTCTTACATAGTGATTCATCCTGGTTGGATTAGAAGCTTCAAGAACTTGCCATATGTCCAAACAGGCTAAACATGGATATCCTGATTAGAAAGTGGAATAACTTCTTAAACATAACTCCTTTGGGATTGATTCAACTTCATGGATACTCTCCACTGAATAATGGTTCCATATCAAGCTTCTTACATAGTGATTCATCTTGGTTTGTTTAGAAGCATGAAGAACTTGCCATATGTCCAAACAGGCTTAACATGGATATCCTGGTTAGAAAGTGGAATAACTTCTTAAACATAACTCCTTTGGGATTGATTCAACTTCATGGATACTCTACACTGAATAATGGTTTCAGATTAACCTTCTTACATAGTAATTCATCTTGGGTTGTTTAGAAGCATGAAGAACTTGCTATATGTCCAAACATGCTAAACATGGATATCCTGATTAGAAAGTGGAATAACTTTTTAAACATACTTTGAGATTTATTCAACTTCATGGATACTCTCTACTGAATAATGGTTCCAAATCAAGGTTCTTACATAGTGATTCATCCGGGTTTGATTAGAAGCTTGAAGAACTTGCCATATGTCCAAACAGGCTAAACATGGATATCCGGATTAGAAAGTGGAATAACTTCTTAAACATAACTCCTTTGGGATTTATTCAACTTCATGGATACTCTCCACTGAATAATGGTTCCAAATCAAGCTTCTTACATAGTAATTCGTCCGGGTTTGATTAGAAACTTGCAGAAGTTGTCATATGTCAAAACAGGCTAAACATGGATATCCTTATTAGAAAGTGGAATAACTTCTTCAACATAACTCCTTTGGGATTTATTCAGCTTCATGGATACTATCCACTGAATAATGGTTCCAAATAAATCTTCTTACATAGTGATTCATCCTGGTTTGATTAGAAGCTTCAATAACTTGCCATATGTCCAAACAAGCTAAACATGAATATCCTGATTAGAAAGTGGAATAACTTCTTAAACATAGCACCTTTGGGATTGATTCAACTTCATGGATACTCTACACTAAATAATGGTTCCAAATCAAGCTTCTTACATAGTAATTCATCCTGGTTTGATTAAAAGCTTGCAGAACTTGCCATATGTCAAAACAGGCTAAACATGGATATCCTGATTAGAAAGTGGAATAACTTCTTAACAATAACTCCTTTGGGAACTATTCAACTTAATGGATACTGTCCACTGAATAATTGTTCCAAATCAAGCTTCTTACATAGTGATTCATCCTGGTTTGATTAGAAGCTTCAAGAACTTGTCATATGTCCAAACAGGCTAAACATGGATATCCTGTTTAGAAAGTGGAATAACTTCTTAAACATAACTCCTTTGGGATTGATTCAACTTCATGGATACTCTCCACTGAATAATAGTTCCAGATCAAGCTTCTTACATAGTGATTCATCTTGGTTTGTTTAGAAGCATGTAGAACTTACCATATGTCCAAACAGGCTAAACATGAATATCATGATTAGAAAGTGGAATAACTTCTTAAACATAACTCCTTTGAGATTGATACAACTTCATGGATACTCTCCACTGAATTATGGTTCCAAATCAAGCTTCTTACTTAGTGATTCATCCTGGTTTGATTAGAAGCTACAAGAACTTGCCATATGTCCAAACAGGCTAAACATGGATATCCTTATTAGAAAGTGGAATAACTTTTTATTCATAACTCCTTTGCGATTGATTCAACTTCATGGATACTCTCCACTGAATAATGGTTCCAGATCAAGCTTCTTACATAGTGATTCATCTTGGTTTGTTTAGAAGCATGAAGAATTTGCCATATGTCCAAACAGCTAAACATGGATATCTTGATTAGAATGTGGAATAACTTCTTCAACATAACTCCTATGGGATTTATTCAACTTCATGAAATAATCTCCATTGATTAATGGTTCCAAATAAAGCTTTTTACATAGTGATTCATCTTGGTTTGATTAGAAGCTTGAAGAACTTGCCATATGTCCAAACATGCTAAACATGGATATCCGGATTAGAAAGTGGAATAACTTCTTAAACATAACTCCTTTGGGATTTATTCAACTGCATGGATACTCTCCAGTGAATAATGGTTCCAAATCAAGCTTCTTACATAGTAATTCATCCTGGTTTGATTAGAAGCTTGCAGAACTTGCCATATGTCAACACAAGCTAAACATGGATATCCTGATTAGAAAGTGGAATAACTTCTTCAACTTAACTCCTTTGGGATTTATTCAACTTCATGGATACTCTCCACTGAATAATGGTTCCAAATCAAGCTTCTTACATAGTGGTTCATCCGGGTTTTATTAGAAGCTTCAAGAACTTGCCATATGTCCAAACAAGCTAAACATGGATATCCTGATTAGAAAGTGGAATAACTTCTTAAACATAACTCCTTTGGGATTGATTCAACTTCATGGATACTCTCCACTGAATATTTGTTCCAAATCAAGCTTCTTACATAGTGATTCATCCTGGTTGGATTAGAAGCTTCAAGAACTTGCCATATCTCCAAACAGGCTAAACATGGATATCCTGATTAGAAAGTGGAATAACTTCTTAAACATAACTCCTTTGGGATTGATTCAACTTCATGGATACTCTCCACTGATTAATGGTTCCATATCAAGCTTCTTACATAGTGATTCATCTTGGTTTGTTTAGAAGCATGAAGAACTTGCCATATGTCCAAACAGGCTTAACATGGATATCCTGGTTAGAAAGTGGAATAACTTCTTAAACATAACTCCTTTGGGATTGATTCAACTTCATGGATACTCTCCACTGAATAATGGTTCCAGATTAACCTTCTTACATAGTAATTCATCTTGGGTTGTTTAGAAGCATGAAGAACTTGCTATATGTCCAAACAGGCTAAACATGGATATCCTGATTAGAAAGTGGAATAACTTTTTAAACATAACTTCTTTGAGATTTATTCAACTTCATGGATACTCTCTACTGAATAATGGTTCCAAATCAAGGTTCTTACATAGTGATTCATCCGGGTTTGATTAGAAGCTTGAAGAACTTGCCATATGTCCAAACAGGCTAAACATGGATATCCTGATTAGAAAGTGGAATAAGTTATTCAACATAACTCCTATGGGATTTATTAAACTTTATGAAAGACTCTCCACTGAATAATGGTTCCAAATCAAGCTTTTTACATAGTGATTCATCCTTGTTTGATTAGAAGCTTGAAGAACTTGCCATATGTCCAAGCAGGCTAAACATGGATATCCGGATTAGAAAGTGGAATAACTTCTTAAACATAACTCCTTTGGGATTTATTCAAATTCATGGATACTCTCCATTAAATAATGGTTCCAAATAAATCTTTTTACATAGTGATTCATCCTGGTTGGATTAGGAGCTTGAAGAACTTGCCATATGTCCAAACAGGCTAAACATGGATATCCTGATTAGAAAGTGGAATAACTTCTTAAACATAACTCCTTTGGGATTTATTCAACTTCATGGATACTATTAAGATCTTTATGATCTTGATACAATCAGAGTAAAAGAGAGAGATTTGAAAGAGACTAAACAAAGAAATGAGAAGATTAGAGAGTTTGAAAGACTAGAATGGAACCATTGTTGCAAGAGACTAGAAAGAGAGACTCAAAACCAGTGTGTGTATCATTAATCATATGATTTACAATATATATAGAAAGGGTACAAGGGTTTTCAAAACCAAGCTAAAGGAGAAGCATGTGTAGTCAACCAAGGAGGGAGCGTCCCATTTGAACTGTCCAATGAGGTGATCCACACGTTTGTGGCATAAGGCATCTTGGTCAAGATCCTTCTTGCCTTTTCTGCTGTGCCAGCCTAGTCAAGGCGCGTTCCACCCCTTATCGACAAACGGTCCAGGTCCTAAGCTTCCTTCTTGCAAAGAGGCTTCAGCACAAGGTAAGAGTAACCACTTCCTTTTCACCCACGGTAACAATGTTGTACGGACAAGGGCATGTCCGTACACATTACCCTATTTTTGCCCAACCCCAAATGTGATCAAATGATGATTCCCAAAGTGAATTGGGTCGGTGGTCCGTACGGCTGTCCGTACAGTCCGTACCATCCGTACCACTCACCCTATTCTTGCACAAGCCTTCCTTTACTTCATCTCTTCATAAACCCTTCTCCCATGCCTTCTCTATACCTTATTCAACTCCACTCATCTCAACACTCCCCCTCAAGCTTGACTAAGTAAGTGGGTCAAGCTTGGAAGCCATGAGATCTCCCTCATTAAAAACCTCACCAAAGAAAACCCATTGTGACAAAACTTTGATGAGGGAAAAAGAGTGAAGATCTCATGACCAAGGGGTTTAGCTCCTTCTAGCTAGATCAATGAGCCCAAGTCTGATATGAATGGACTCCATTGTCTTTTGTCTTGTGGCCTTGGTAAAGACATCTGCCAACTGATCCTCACTCCTAGTATAACAAGGTAAGATCACACCAAGCACAATCATCTGCCTCACCTTGTGACAATCGACCTCAATGTGTTTGGTCCTCTCATGGAACACTTAGTTGGAGGCAATGTGGATGGCTGCTTGGTTGTCACAATGCATGGTCATTGGAGTAGACTGCTCAATCCCTACATGCTTCAGGATTCCCTTGATCCAAACCAGTTCATTTGTAAGCTTCAGCATGGCTCTATACTCAGCTTCAGCACTGCTACAAGACACCACCTTCTGCTTCTTACTCTTCCAAGTAACCAAGTTCCCTCCAATGAATGTACAATAGCCAGTAGTGGACCTCCTGTCAGCTCTATCTCCTGCCCAATCTGCATCACAATACCCAACCACTTCACTGCTCCCATTACACCCCATCCATACTCCTTGATCCGGTGATCCATTCTGATACATGAGCAGCCTTTCCACCATGCGCCAATGGTGCTCCTTTGGAACTTGCATGTGCTGGCTCACCTGGTTCACAGCAAAACATATATCAGGCCGTGTAATGGTCAAGTAGATTAGCTTACCAACAAGCTTCCTATAGAGCTTAGGGTCATGAAAAGGCTGGCTGTCTTCAATCTCCCCCTCACGTGGAACCTTATACCCATCTTCAAGGGGCATCTTGGCTGTCTTCCCTCCAAGGTTACCTACATCTTTCAAGAGATCAAGTGTATATTTTCTTTGGGACATGAATAAGCCTTCCTTGGATCTACATATCTCAATGCCAAGGAAGTATTTCATCTCTCCCAAGTCTTTAATTTCAAACACAGATTTAAGAAAGTCTTTGGTGGATTGTATCCCAACCTTGTCACTTCCTGTTATGATGATATCATCAACATAAACAAGAAGAACAACAATACCTGAGTTGGTTGTGAGGGTGAAGAGAGTGTGATCCAGCTCACACTTCCTAAATCCTCTCCCATTCAAGGTTGTGCTTAGTTTGTTAAACCAGTCCCTTGGAGACTGCTTCAAACCATAGATATCCTTCTTTAGTCTCAACACATTCCCCTCCTTCACAAGATGCTCAAGACCAGGAGGAGGATGCATGTACACTTCATCCTCTAATTCCTGTTGCAAGAATGCATTCTTCACATCCATTTGCCAAAGTCTCCACTCAAGATTCACAGCAAGGGAAAGCATTATCCTGATAGTATGGAGCTTAGCAACCGGGGCAAATGTGTCTATATAGTCTTCTCCATAAGTTTGGGTAAACCCTCTTGCTACCAATCTTGTCTTGCGCCTCTCAATCTTCCCATTTGGAAGATATTTGATTGTGAATATCCATCTACTAGACACAGCTTTCTTTCCCTTTGGTAACTCACTCTCATACCAAGTGTCATTCTTAATCATTGCACCAGCTTCATCTGCCACTGATTCCTTCCATGCCTCATCTTGTATAGCCTCTTCATAGGATCTTGGGACCTGACTCTCATCCAAGCTTACCATAAATGCACAATGCTCATCCGGATATTGGACAAAGGAGCAAACTGCTTGAGAGGGATGCTCAACCGCCTGTGCATTATAGTAAACCCTGGTGTTTATCCAGTTAGATGGGTCCTTCCTGATTCTTGTACTTCTCCTTAATGGTTGTTGCTGTTGCGGCACAGGTTCAGTTACTTCCTGGTTTCCTTCATCTTCTTTTGTAGACTGAGTGTCAGGTTCATTCTGATCTTCTTCCCTTTGGTCCACACCATGATCATGAGAACTTGACTCTTCTTGTCCTTGGTTCTGCTCAATGTCAGCTTCACTGCCCCCCTCATGATCAAGGTGGGGAGCTGGACTCTCTTCAGGCAGATTAGAACTAGTAGGCTGACCTCCTTGTTTTGATGTATCCTGTGTAAGATTAATGCCAAGTGTTTCCAATATGACCCTCAAATCAGCAGCCTTGTCACTCCCTTGAGATAAATCCCTCAGCTCTTCCTGATTCTTTTCCTCATAATATCATCTTTCTTCAATAAACTTAACATCTCGAGAGACAAGAACCCTCCTGGTCATAGGATCATAGCATTTGTAACCTTTCTGAGTGGGAGAATATCCAATGAACATAGCCTTGGTACTCTTAGCTTCCAATTTGTTCCTCAACTCCCCTGGTACCAAGACAAAGCAAAGGCATCCAAACACTCTCATATAATCCAATGATGGCNTAACCTTTCTGAGTGGGAGAATATCCAATGAACATAGCCTTGGTACTCTTAGCTTCCAATTTGTTCCTCAACTCCCCTGGTACCAAGACAAAGCAAAGGCATCCAAACACTCTCATATAATCCAATGATGGCTTGTACTGATTGAGAACTTCAAATGGAGCTTGATTATCTAAGACTTTGGTTGGAGTGCGGTTGATGAGATAACAGGCAGTAGCAACAGCATCACTCCAGAACCTCTTTGGAACATTTGCTTCAAACATCATGGACCGAGACACCTCCATAAGGTGTCTATTCTTTCTCTCAGCCACTCCATTTTGCTGAGGAGTGTAGGGTCAGCTAGTCTGATGAAGAATCCCATGTTGAGCAAGATGATGCTTAAAGGCTTGGCTGGTATACTCTCCACCATTATCTGAACGAAAAATTTTAAGCTTTGCATTGTAATTGTTAGTTACATAAGCCTGAAAATTTCTAAATGCATCAAGCACCCTATCTTTAGATGGAATTAAGGTTAACCAGGTGTATTTTGATTTTTCATCAATGAATGTGACAAAGTACTTATGGTTATCTCTAGACACACAAGGAGCAGTCCAAACATCAGAGTGTATTAAATCAAAGCATTTGTCATAAACAGTAGATGATCTTGGAAATACATTCTTACAGTGTTTGCCTAAATGCAAGCTTCACAATCATTATTTTCAAAAAAAACACCGGGTAACATCAAGTTCAGAGCTCTCACATGAGGATGTCCTAATCTAGCATGCCATAAAGCATTTTTATTTAAAGCAGACACAGAAGTAAATGAGCAACAAAGATTAGACACAAGAGCAATGTCTTCAAGCAAATATAGATCTCCTATGGTCACTCCTTCTCCAATCAATTGGCTGCTCTTAATATCCTGAAACTTAACATCATTTGGGGTAAATATCACATTACACTGTAAATCATTAGTGCATTTCTTAACAGATAACAAATTAGATGTGAATTCAGGCATATAAAAGGCTTTTGTCTCTTTATCAAACAGCTTTAGCTTACCTATTCCTCTAATGGGAATTTTATCTCCATTAGCTATCATAACATGACCATTAGCAGGTTCAATATCATTGATCAGACTAATGTCACTAATCATATGATGAGAAGCACCAGAATCAACTATCAAGGGTCTAAGGATCTTGCTAGCCCTATAAGAGTTACCCACCACATTTGGCAATTTGTAAATATCGATAGGTTGATCAATCCTAGCAATTCTAGGTTCAGTCATCATATTCCCATATTTATTATCCCTCCTATCATTCACAGATTCACAGCCATAGTTCGCAAGGATACTAACAATCCTAGTAGCACCAAAAGCATAACCAATAGAGTTACCATATCCTTTACCATTATCCTTGAGCATTTTGATGAGGGCATCTATGTCTGATCTTCTTATGAACTCCTGATCATTTCCACGGACAGAGGAACCTCCACAATAGGCCACCATAGACTTCCCATTGTTGACTTCACGCCCTTCTCCTTCATTAACCTTATGAGAGTTACTAGCACCACTAGATCCCTCAGCTATGTGAGCTCTAGCTTCCTTGTCCTTCATGAACTTAGCTGGCTTCAAATGAGGATGGAGGATCCAGCATTGGCTCTTCTTGTGTCCATGCTTCTTGCAGTGATCACAGTTCCCATTGAACCTCCTATCTTCATATCTGTTGTGCATAGCCTTGTTAGCCTGAGGGGCTTCAATCTGCTCCACTTCCGAGGCTTGATTAGCTAAGGATAGATCCCCTTTTCCTCCAAACAGCCCAATAGAGCCTTGCTCTTTCTGAACCTGAGCACACACATCTTCCAAGGATGGAAGCTTATCAGCTCTCAAGATGTGCTTAATGAGACTATTGTAAGCTCGGTTCAAGGTGAGTAGGAGACCAAATACTTTATCTTGCTCAGGCCTCTCATTCAACTCATCAGGATCAGTAGTACTTGGCCTAAGCATTTCTAGTTCAGATCACAAAGCCCTAAACTTCCCTAGATGTTTGGTTAACTCCATGTCTTCTTGAGCCAAGTTGTTGATAGCATGCTTAACCTCAAAGACCCTACTCAGATTGGATATGTTTCCATACACTTTCTTTAAAGTGTCCCACAGATCCTTTGTCTTCTCACAGTAGCTATAGGCCTCCAAAATAGATGGCTCAAGAGAACTTTGAAGAACCGACATCACAAGCAAGTCCTCGTGCTCCCACTTGTCTTCATCACTTGTGACCACCTCCTGGTCACCCTCATAAGTAATGAGTTTTGGAGCTTCACCAGATGTGATATGACTCCACAACCCTTTACTCCCAACAGCAGTCTTCACAAGCCGAGACCACAGCAAGTAGTTACTTCCCTTGAGTGTAACTGGAACCTTCATGTTGTTACCTTCCATCTAAACCAGCTTGACCTCAAAAACTTGATAAATATGACACCTTGAAACAAAAGACTCACGAGCACTTCACAAACCAGGAAATGCACAGATCTTCAAAGAAACCACACCCAAACAAGCAAGACAAAAGTAGAACCAGATCTACCTCTTGCTCTACACGGAAACACCTTCAAAGACCCTACCTTGAATCTTCAAACCTTCAACCACGAGCCCAGATTCTTACTAAACTGGCTCTGATACCATAAGATCTTTATGATCTGGATACAATCAGAGTAAAAGAGAGAGATTTGAAAGAGACTAAACAAAGAAATGAGAAGATTAGAGAGTTTGAAAGACTAGAATGGAACCATTGTTGCAAGAGACTAGAAGGAGAGACTCAAAACCAGTGTGTGTATCATTAATCATATGAGTTACAATATATATAGAAAAGGTACAAGGGTTTTCGAAACCAAGCTAAAGGAGAAGCATGTGTAGTCAACCAAGGAGGGAGCGTCCCATTTGAACTGTCCAATGAGGTGATCCACACGTTTGTGGCATAAGGCATCTTGGTCAAGCTCCTTCTTGCCTTTTCAGCTGTGCCAGCCTGGTCAAGGCGCGTTCCACCCCTTATCCACAAACGGTCCGTGTCCTAAGCTTCCTTATTGCAAAGAGGCTTCAGCACAAGGTAAGAGTAACCACTTCCTTTTCACCCACGGTAACAATGCTGTACGGACAAGGGCATGTCCGTACACATTACCCTATTTTTGTCCAACCCCAAATGTGATCAAATGACAATTCCAAAAGTGAATTGGGTGAGTGGTCCGTACGGCTGTCCGTACAGTCCGTACCATCCGTACCACTCACCTTATTCTTGCACAAGCCTTCCTTTACTTCATCTCTTCATAAACCCTTCTCCCATGCCTTCTCTATACCTTATTCAAATCCACTCATCTCAACAACTATCCACTGAATAATGGTTCCAAATCAAGTTTCCTACATAGTGATTCATCCTGGTTTGATTAGAAGCTTGAAGAACTTGCCATATGTCCAAATAGGCTAAACATGGATATCTTTATTAGAAAGTGGAATAACTTCTTTAACATAAATCCTTTGGGATTTATTCAACTTCATGGATACTATCCACTGAATAATGGTTCCAAAACAAGATTCTTACATAGTAATTCATCCTGGTTTGATTAGAAGCTTGCAGAACTTGCCATATGTCCAAAGAGGCTAAACATGGATATCCTGATTAGAAAGTAGAATAACTTCTTAAAAATAAATCCTTTGGGATTTATTCAACTTCATGGATACTATCCACTGAATAATGGTTCCAAATAAATCTTCCTACATAGTGATTCATCCTGGTTTGATTAGGAGCTTGAAGAACTTGCCATATGTCCAAACAGGCTAAACATCGATATCATGATTAGAAAGTGGAATAACTTCTTAAACATAACTCCTTCTGGATTTATTCAACTTCATGGATACTCTCCACTGAATAATGGTTCCAAATAAATCTTCGTACATAGTGATTCATCCTAGTTTGATTAGAAGCTTGAAGAACTTGCCATATGTCCAAACATGCTAAACATGGATATCCATATTAGAAAGTGGAATAACTTCTTAAACATAACTCCTTTGGGATTGATTAAACTTCATGGATACTCTCCGCTGAATAATGATTCCAGATCAAGCTTATTACGTAGTTATTCATCTTGGTTTGTTTAGAAGCATGAAGAACTTGCCATATGTTCCAACAGGCTAAACATGGATATCCTGATTAGAAAATGGAATAACTTCTTCAACATAACTCCTATGGGATTTATTCAACTTCATGAAAGACTCCCATTGATTAATGGTTCCAAAACAAGCTTCTTACATAGTGATTCATCCTGGTTTGATTAGAAGCTTGCAGACTTTGTCATATGTCTAAACAGGCTAAACATGTATATCCTGATTAGAAAGTGGAATAACTTCTTAAACATAACTCCTTTGGGATTTATTCAACTTCATGGATATTATCCACTGAATAATGGTTCCAAATCAAGATTCTTACATAGTAATTCATCCTGGTTTGATTAGAAGCTTGCAGAACTTGCCATATGTCCAAAGAGGCGAAATATGGATATCCTAATTAGAAAGTATAATAACTTCTTAAACATAAATCCTTTGGGATTTATTCAACTTCATGGATACTCTCCACTGAATAATGGTTCCAAATAAATCTTCTTACATAGTGATTCATCCTTGTTTGATTAGGAGCTTGAAGAACTTGCCATATGTCCAAACAGGCTAAACATGGATATCATGATTAGAAAGTGGAATAACTTCTTAAAAATAACTCCTTTGGGATTTATTCAACTTCATGGATACTCTCCACTGAATAATGGTTCTAAATAAAGCTTCTTACATAGTGATTCATCCTAGTTTGATTAGAAGCTTGAAGAACTTGCCATATGTCCAAACAGGCTAAACATGGATATCCTGATTAGAAAGTGGAATAACTTCTTAAACATAACTCCTTGGGGATTGATTCAACTTCATGGATACTCTCCGCTGAATAATTATTCCAGATCAAGCTTATTATGTAGTGATTCATGTTGGTTTTTTTAGAAGCATGAAGAACTTGCCATATGTCCAAACAGGCTAAACATGGATATCCTGATTAGAAAGTGGAATAACTTCTTCAACATAACTCCTATGGGATTTATTCAACTTCATGAAAGACTCTCCATTGATTAATGGTTCCAAAACAAGCTTCTTACATAGTGATTCATCCTAGTTTGATTAGAAGCTTGCAGACTTTGCCATATGTCCAAACAGGCTAAACATGGATATCCTGATTAGAAAGTGGAATAACTTCTTAAACATAACTCCTTTGGGATTTATTCAACTTCATGGATACTCTCCACTGAATAATGGTTCCAAATCAATATTTTACATAGTGATTCATCCTGGTTTTATTAGGATCTTGAAGAACTTGCCATATGTCCAAACAGGCTAAACATGGATATCCTGATTAGAAAGTGGAATAACTTCTTAAACATAACTCCTTTGAGATTTAATCAACTTCATGGATACTCTCCACTGAATAATGGTTCCAAATCAAGCTTCTTACATAGTGATTCAACCGGGTTTGATTAGAAGCTTGAAGAACTTGTCATATGTCCAAACATGCTAAACATGGATATCCTGATTAGAAAGTGGAATAACTTCTTAAACATAACTCCTTTGGGATTTATAAAACTTCATGGATATTCTCCACTGAATAGTTGTTCCAAATAAAGCTTCTTACATAGTGATTAATCCTAGTTTGATTAGAAGCTTGAAGAACTTGCCATATGTCCTAACAGGCTAAACATGGATATACTGATTAGAAAGTGGAATAACTTCTTCAACATAACTCCTTTGGGATTTATTCAACTTTATGGATACTCTCCATTGATTAATGGTTCCAAATCAAGCTTTTTACATATTGATTCATCCTGGTTTGATTAGAAGCTTGAAGAACTTGTCATATGTCCAAACAAGCTAAACATGGATATCCTGATTAGAAAGTGGAATAACTTCTTAATAATAACTCCTTTGGGATTTAATCAACTTCATGGATACCCTCCACTGAATAATGGTTCCAAATAAATCTTCTTACATATGTCCAAGCAGGCTAAACATGGATATCCGGATTAGAAAGTGGAATAACTTCTTTAACATAAATCCTTTGGGATTTATTCAACTTCATGGATACTATCCACTAAATAATGGTTCAAAATCAAGATTCTTACATAGTGATTCATCCTAGTTTTATTAGAAGCTTGAAGAACTTGCCATATGTCCAAACAGGCCAAACATGGATATCCTGATTAGAAAGTGGAATAACTTCTTAAACATAACTCCTTTGAGATTTTTTCAACTTCATGGATACTCTACACTGAATAATGGTTCCAAATAAATCTTCTTACATAGTGATTCATCCTGATTTGATTAGGAGCTTGAAGAACTTGCCATATGTCCAAACAGGCTAAACATGGATATCCTGATTAGAAAGTGGAATAACTTCTTAAACATAACTTTTTTTGGATTTATTCAACTTCATGGATACTCTCCACTAAATAATGGTTCCAAATCAAGGTTCTTACATAGTGATTCATCCGGGTTTGATTAGAAGCTTGAAGAACTTGCCATATGTCCAAACAGGCTAAACATGGATATCCTGATTAGAAAGTGGAATAAGTTATTCAACATAACTCCTATGGGATTTATTCAACTTCATGAAAGACTCTCCACTTAATAATGGTTCCAAATCAAGCTTTTTACATAGTGATTCATCCTGGTTTGATTAGAA
>MU109125.1:0-18953 GCA_012274485.2 Sinapis alba | reverse complement strand
ATGAATATGGTTGGATGTTGGTTTGGGGCAATGCCTACTTGCCATGGAGCCGGTGGGTTAGCCGGACAGTACAAGTTTGGTGGGAGGAGTGGTGGGTGTGTGGCACTGTTGGGAGTAGCTAAATTGGTTTTGGGATTGGTTTTAGGAGGTTCATTGGTGGGTATAATGGAGAAGTTTCCGGTTGGTGTGCTTGGAGCTTTGCTGCTGTTTGCAGGTATAGAGCTTGCAATGGCTGCTAGGGATATGAACACAAAGGGAGATGCATTTGTGATGCTTGTTTGTACAGCTGTATCTTTAGGCTCAAATGCTGCGATAGGATTTGTGGCTGGGATTGTTTTGTATGTAGTTCTGTGGATGAGGAACTATGGGAGGGTCAAGCCTACCGACCTTCCTGTTCAAGTAGATCAACATCCTTGAAGGTCTTCGATCTTCTTCTTCTTCTCTTCTATGCTTTCAAATGTAATCTGTTTTATACCTGAAAATAAATAAGTTCAAAACTTAGTTGAACTGCATCGTGCTACTCCGTGTAAAAACTACATTAGTTTGATTTCTCTTTTTTTATTTATTATTATTATTGTAAATCAGTTCACCAACGTTTGTGATAATAGAAAAAATTATTGTGAGAGATGGACCAGATAGCTCTGGACTATGTGTGAAATTCAGAAGGGCTTTTTGATCATTGCGTACAAAGAAGCTAATTAATATTTATATTAAAAATTTATTTTAAAATATATTTATTTTAAAATAAAATAAAATATGAAATATATTATAAATTCATTATTATGGGTTAATTAATTAAATTAATTTGTGATTATCATTTCTAATAATCTAGAAATTCAACGATTTATAATTGGTATTTTCGTCGATAAAATGTATAAACAAAATTAGTTTATATATTACTTTTTAACTTCTATATATTGCTTAACTTTAATAGATTAAATAAATGTAAAAAAAAAAAAAAGAATTCAACTTTAACAGACAGTGAGCGAAAATAATAACCAAGAAATATTAGGCACCAAAAAGGTAAATATTCCAGATGAATTTATCAGGGACACTAGTAGAGCTTTATAATGTCTTTCTATCGCGTTATCTCGATTTAGCACTGACCTATACGGCTGCTTCACCCAGATTTCCTCATCTTTAATAGAAAAAGAACCAAAAAACCCCCTAAAATTCCAATCTCATCTCATCCCAAACCTTAACTTTTCAATTCATCGGATTCTCGATCAATATTATTTGTTCTTATCTTTTTTCTTTCGTGTTTAGATCTCTTTTCCCTCTGTTTATCCGTCGAGACTTATCGGTTTTGTCAGAAGAAGCTTGTTTGTTATTTGCTGTTTTTTTTATCTGAATCAAAAGACAAGCAGGGAAGATGGCTGGAGGGGGAAACAGGAGAGAAGAAGGATCGATAACGATCCAGAGCACCAATTTGTTTGCAGCTTTGGACACTCGCAAGAAGAAGAAGAAGACGACGACGAGCAAAGGGTCCTCCTCCTCCTCTAAGAGCAAAGAAGAGGCACAGAAGAAAGAGCCTCAGCCACAGGTTTTCTGGGCACCTACTCCTTTGAAAGTTAAGTCTTGGGCTGATATCGATGATGACGATGAAGATGATGACTATTACGCTACCACTGCTCCTCCCCTCTCTGGTTGGACCACTTCTGAGCCTAAGGACACTCATGTTGAGGTCAGATATCAATCCTAATAGTATATGTTTCTTTGTTGTTTGTTGTTGTGTCTTAATCTATTGGCTTCTCTTGAATTATTGGTTGTTTATTACAAATGTAACAGTTCGTGTTTGATGTTTGTATCCGTGTTTTGTTTTCATGTATGATTTTCATGGTTTCTGATTGGATTGTGTCGTACTATTGATTGTCAGGAAAGTGAAAGTGAGGAAGAGATTCTTGATGAAGTTGATGATGATGTGGATGAAGAGCACGAACATGAAACAGAGGTACAAGTTCATCCGGAACCAGAGCCTGAGGTGAAGAAAGCTCCTGAAGTTCCTAAAGAGGCAGAGAGGCAACTTTCCAAGAAAGAGAGGAAAAAAAAGGAACTTGCTGAGCTTGAGGCTTTGTTAGCAGATTTTGGAGTTACCCCTAAGGATGATAATGATGGTCAAGTAGACTCTAAAGGTACCATTAACCTTTATTTTTTAAATAATAATATTCTCAATGTGTTATTATTATTTGCATAGCCAATACAACTCATTGTTGTCGCACAATTATACTCCACCTCATTGCCATTTCTAATGTTCATTGCTAGCCTTCTACTCATATAAATTACCTTGTGCTTGTTCATTCACAGTGGCTACAGAAGAAAAGAAAGAAGAGCTCAATGGAAAAGGAGAGAAGAAAGAGAATGCAGCAGGTGGGGAGTCAAAGGCATCAAAGAAGAAGAAAAAGAAGGATAAACAGAAGGAGGTAAAAGAATCTCAAGAACAACAAGCTAACACAGATGCTGTAGATGAAGAAGCTGCTGGGTCTGAACCAACTGAGGAAGAATCTGCAATTGATGTCAAAGAAAGGCTTAAAAAGATTGCATCCATGAAGAAGAAGAAATCAAGCAAAGAGATGGATGTTGGAGCGAAAACTGCTGCCCAGGAGGCAGCTGCAAGACGTGCAAAGCTGGCGGCTGCAAAGAAGAAGGAGAAGAACCACTATAACCAACAGCCTGTGCGGTAAGACCACACATTTTGATCTTTGATGGACATACGAATATGGGCATGTATTTGGCCGTATTTTGTTCATATGGGTCTTCTCTGCTTTAATAAATCTTTTGAAGGTTTCTGGTTTTAGAGTTAAAACGAACATTGAATCCTTTTTTTTCTAGTCTTATTATGAAGAACAGTCTAAAGACAAAAACTTGAAAATTTCTTTTCTTTCTGTAAACTTTTGTCCCTTTTAATCTTCAGACCTTTTTAGGTGCGATGATTTTACCTTCTCTTTTCAAATTGTCTTCTTATGTATGGGTTGATGGTTGCTTTATTACTCATGGAGAAACCTCTCACGGGGATCATCAGATAACTCTATATGATGACCATGCTTGAGAGCCTATTAGAACTGTGCTACACTCGAAAGAGGACCAGTCAGTCTAACGTATTTTCGGTAATCGTGTTGATACCTTATTAAAAATGGCATCATGTTAAAACTCAAAAAATGAGAGGCAGCCGTTAATACAATCCTACATGGATCAGATGTAAATTAAAATCATGTATGTTCTTATCAAGGATTAACTCAGAGGAGACCTATATACGTGTTTGGGTTTCATTCCAAAGTGCAATCTAAATATCTAAATATATAAATATATCTACAGTTTAAGAGTTTGATTTAGGTTCAGGTACATCCATAATTAAACTGTAATTTAAAAATTAATTAAATATGTTAATGTTTTTATATATAAAGATAAAAATAATATTTTAGAGTATTTTTTTTGTAATTTATTTTATTTTTATTTTAAATATTGTTAAATAGTTTAGTTAATTTTTAATTAAATTTTAAATAATTTATATATTTTAAGTGATTTTATTAATTTTGTAAATTTTATAAAAAATATTTTAAATGATTTTAAACATTAATTTAATTTGATTTAAATCGAATCTGAAGAAAATTAAATCGAAGTGATAAAAAAAAAAATTTATTTTAAAATTAAAAAAATCAAATTAATTAAACTGAATTCGATAGTACTTCCACGCATTCATCCTTACAGTGTAGTAGGATAAAATGAGATTGAGAATAACTCTACTCCTTAATTATATAGATTAAGAAAGTGATTTAATTATATAATTTAAGAAAGTGACTGTTCTAGAATTCCTTGGTGTTTTGAGTGCCAGACTAACTTTCAAATAAAGCAAAGTCGTGAATATCTTTGCTACCTTTAAATAAAATACGATATAAAAATACAAGTACACGTATCACGCGTTGTGAAAATATAGATTTTGATAATGAAAGCCAATTAGCATGTGTCACCCACATGCTCCCACGTCAACAAGTTTATTGTCGGTCCATTTAATCAATGAAAAAGATAAACCATCGTTTTCAACAAAGAAAATAATCAACGCAAAAAGTTCCTAATAGCGAAATATTCGAATATTTATTTCCAAAACAACCACCATTAGACTGATTCCTTTTTAATTAGACTTATTTATCTTTTTATTTTCCTCAAAGAAAAAGAAAAAAAAAATCTAGACAAAGTTAAAACGCAGTCGTATTGTGTTTCATTCATAAATAACAGTCGGGCTCGTATATCTCGCCTCCGCCGCCGGCGAACAGTTTTCTCTCTCTACTCTCTCTCTCTCTGAAAGTCGTGTTCTAATTTCTGCCACGAAACCCTAATTTTCTAAAACCCTAGATTTCCCGTGAGTTTGTAATCTGAAAACCATTGATTACGAATCTGTTATCTACCTGCATTCTCAGATTCGATTTATAAGAGTCGCTAGCACCAAGTTAGCTAATTTCATTGCAATGATGGTGTACAATGGAAGAAACTAAAGGAATCTCTGATCCGGAGAATGGGAGTTCGAGTTACGGCGGTAAACCGCCGAATCCTCTCTCCTTCTCTTCTTCTTCCTCCTCTTCCTCCGCCGCCTTATACGGCGACAGCTTTGTGGCGCCCAAGTCGCTGGTTCGACACCCATCTCTCGTAAGATTCCTTTCTTCCAATCTTTGGGTTTTGTATAAATTTTAAAGGTTTTATATTTGTGTCAGATGTTCTTAAATGCGACAATTAAAATGTTCAATTAGTTGATTTTGTTATTAATGTGAAAGTTGTGAGGTTTCTCTGACTGCTAAATTTTGGTAGGTGAAGACAAAGGTGTCAGCTTTATCTGTTGAGAACGCCTCCGAGGTTAAGTTTGTTCCTGCTATGCGTTCTGGAGCTTGGTCTGATATTGGCTCAAGGTCTAGCATGGAAGATGCTTATCTATGCCTCGACAATCTCTTGGATAGTTATGGTCTCAAGGATCCTGATGAAGATGGTGGAACAAGTACTGCCTTTTACGGGGTATTTGATGGACATGGAGGGAAGCATGCTGCTGATTTTGCGTGTCACCATATACCAAGGTACATCGTTGAGGATCAAGAGTTTTCTAGTGATATCAGTAAGGTGATTTCTTCAGCCTTCCTTCAAACAGACACTGCCTTCTCTGAGGCTTGTGCTTTGGATGGAAGCCTTTCTTCTGGAACTACTGCTTTGGCTGCTATTCTTACTGGAAGGTTTGTTCATTCAACTCTCCATTATCTTCTAGTTTTGTGTGATTTTCATAACTATATTTGTTCGCCATGGATTGAAACCGATTTTTCAACTGTGTTACAGGTCGTTGGTTGTGGCAAACGCTGGAGATTGTAGAGCAGTCTTGTCACGTCAGGGGAAAGCCATTGAAATGTCAAAGGACCACAAACCCATGAGCTGTAAAGAGAGAAGACGCATTGAAGCATCAGGTGGATACATATACGATGGCTATCTAAACGGGCAACTTAATGTGGCTCGTGCCATTGGGGATTTTCATATGGAAGGCATGAAGAAAAAGAAGAAAGACGGTTCTAACGGTGGACCTCTCATTGCAGATCCTGAGCTCATGACAACTAAACTAACCCAAGAGGACGAGTTCCTCATAATTGGTTGCGATGGGGTTTGGGATGTGTTCATGAGCCAGAACGCTGTTGATTTCGCTAGAAGGAGACTGCAAGAGCACAATGACCCGGTTATGTGTAGTAAAGAGTTGGTTGAAGAAGCTTTGAAGAGGAAGAGTGGGGATAATGTGACGGCGGTGGTTGTGTGCCTTCAGCCACAGCCGCCACCCAACTTGGTTGCACCGAGGTTGAGGGTTCAACGGAGCTTCTCAGCCGAGGGTTTAAAAGATTTGCAGAGCTATTTGGATGACTTGGGGTGCTAATTGGGATGAGCAGGATGGTGACGAATGATTTAATTCTCTGTTTTGGTTATAATTTATAGTTTTGGCGGTTTGTGGCGGTTTTGTTCTATTGAATTTTTTTACAATTTGAGTAAGTTATAACATAAAGCGGCATACAGTAATATCTTTGCTTGGTGGGATTTGTTTTTGTCATACTTCATAATTGTAGTACGCTTTTTCATCATCATTGTTCTATCAGAGTATTAGTCAACTGTTTTTCATTTATTTTGTAATTCTCACGATTATGGGTGCCAAATGGTTATCATCACTAGGACAGGTATGATGGAGGAATAGAATTCTTCTACTTCTTTATTATTTTAAACTTGTTTAGAAATATCAGTTTTAATCAGAACTAGTGGAATTGTTATCCATTACTTTTCACTTCTGATTCAAATGATATTTTTGTAAGAAAGTTGTTAAATTAAACCATTTGTGGGAATCATGGAGGAGCTTCAAGATGTTCAACTCTTCTCATAAATGGTATTCTTGGACTCTGTTATCCACTCTTGGTGGTAAAGGTTTGGGACCAGCTTGTTTCTTGCTGAGGTAAGGGCAGGAGATCTTCTCATGTGTGAGTCTGAGGCAATGAAAACAGCGTTTGTGTCTCATCCTCAAATCTAATGACCACTGTCTCGTCTGAAGGCTGACTTAATTTTTTTTGAGCAATATCCGGATTATCAGCGTTGAAAACAATATGAGCCCTTATGTACCTTGGTTTGAGACACCTTTGGATCATAAGCTATTTCTTCTAACTTTTCCAATCTTCGTAGCTAGGGTGAACATGGTGTCCACTGTGAAGTGGTTCACCGGAATGTATGTAGCGTGGACAGGAAGTCCGGAGAAGGAGAAGGCGACCATCTTTCAAGAATCATCGTCCAGTGGTTGTAGGACCATGGTCTGTCATTAAGCACACTGAGAAAGTCCTCTTCCCTTTGGAACATGAACTGAAACCTGTCTCTGGGTAGGGCAGGCAATCCCCCTGACCCTGTCATAAACTCGCCAAGCACTGGGCATGTAGTCGATCATTTTGGCCATATGTTGATTCTCTGGGTTCAACAGTCTACCAAGGATGCTGCTGTTAGCATTTTCGTCAAACACTCTAAACTTCGGTTCATCTAGAAGAATGATCAGGTCATCGTCTGTAATCTGTCATTGCTCGGATAGCGTTGTGCAGGTTTTCAGCCATGAGATCACCCAAAACATGATAGAGACAGCTGATTGGATAGACTAAGTCGATGGAGGTGGAAGAGCTGCAGCAATTAAGGATGCAATACTCCGAGACCAGTTTTAAGGAAAACATGCTAATAGTGCGATGCATGATTGACACTCGAGAGTCTGTAAAGGAAAGTTTCCAAAAAAAAAAAAAAAAGGAAAGAGAGATGTTTTCAAAGAACTCGTATGTTCTTGCTTGTGAGATATTTTGACATTTGCCGACATTTACTACTAATGGATTGACATTTCAGATCTCAAATGTTCTTGCTTGTAAAACATTGCATTTGAATGTTTGATCTATAAATTTTTTTTGTTTGTTATGGTTTGATATTGTGATGTGGCTCCTTTGTGGTCTTCTCATTGGAAGTTATCAGATTACAAATCCAAAACACTTTTGTTTTGCCATCAGAAACTTTGTAGATGGTGTTATCTAACATAACACTTATTGGCTTATAGAAGTAACAAAACATAGATTTTAGTACATTAATATTTTGTCTAGATGTATTGCCTTGTGGTAGTATGTATATACTTGGCACACATTTTTGATTATCATTATGAAACAGAGTTAGTAGGCAACAATTAAATATATATACAGAGCAACAATTTGTTTCAAAAATAAAATAAAATACAGAGCAACAAAATTCTTTTAAAAAAATGTGTCAATCCCTAAAAAATAAATAAAGAATTGGTTGGGGATTGCGTTATGGACTCTCATATTACCATCATATCTTACTATAAACATCTCACTCAGCTTTGACAAAATCAATCTTTTTGGTTAAAGAAAAAAGAGAGAATTAGTTGCATCATGTGCATCTAAGGATCTCTTGCAAGAATGAGACAATCACCATCTCTTACAAGAGTGATGTCGTCAATTTCGGCTCCGTCCCTAGTAAGTACTTTGGTTGGGAGGAAACCCATCTTCTCTTCACCAACTTTCAGTAGCTCTTCCATAGAATTCGGTAATATTACCACTTTACCACCACTTTCACCGTTTTCCGGCGACCTAATCGTGACTCTAGAAGGATAAAATGCACCTCCTCCTCCTGCTGGGCTTCTTGTAGTTTCTCCTCCATCATCACCTTTACAAAACGCAGTTTTGAGTTTCCTCAAAAGAACAGAACAATGTAATAATCTTTGTGAATAAAGGAACCAACTAAAAGAAGACTATTCTTTAGAACCAATATGATTACTTGACGATAAAGCATCAAGTGGTAAAGATTATACATAGAGAGGTTAGGTTGGTTTTACCAGTATTTGCAGCGGAAATGAATCCAAAGAGAGAGTTTCTGAAGTTGCTGAGTTTCCGTGTCTGAGAAACCACAAGCTGGCCTCCCTCTTGGACAAGAGGTATTTCTCCTGAACGTGGAAGTGTAGGCTCACTGCTATGCTTCATCAATGGTTTTCCTGTAACAGGAAACTCAGGTGTTCCAGGGATACATTGCGGTTTCTTCTCCACCGGCCTGTGGTTATGAAACAATGTTTTGATGTCTTCATGACCTTGATGCTCGGCAAGACCTCGTGGTGTCCAACCGTAAGAATCTGGCATGTCCATATCAGCACCTTTGTCTAATAAGAACTTCACAATCTCCATGTGTCCTTCTGAGACTGCTCTGTGTAAGGCTGTGGTTCCGTTGCCATCAGGGAGTGTGATGTCACCACCGTATTTGATGATGTCTTTGAGTGCTTCTAAGCTGTGTTTTTCCACGGCTAAGCAAGAGTAATAGCTCACTGAGTCTAAGCTTAGCTTTGCCCCGTTTTCTGCAAGGAGTTTTGCGATGTCGCTGTGTCCCCCAATGATTGCTTCCCACAAGGGCACATTACCTTCTGAATCTGCAAACAGAAAAAATGTAAGAGCCACCACCAATAAATAAACCAAGTCTGATAAAACATTCGTCTTAAGCCCCAATATTTTTGAAAAAAATTATACATATATAAGCCTCAAATTTGTACAAATTTTTTTTAAGTCTCCAAACTATTGAAATGTTTATTAAACTGTTTATAGCCACTAAAATCTAAGGGCCGACCCTGACCCTAGATAGTGAGACAAATTCGACTACTTACCTCTAATGTTAGGATCTGCTCCATGTTCGAGTAGTAAAACGACACAGTAATGGCTTCCTCTTGATGCTGCTATATGCTGAGATATACAGAGAGAGAGAGAGAGAGAGAGAGACAAAGAGTGTAAGAACTAAAAAAAGGAGGATATGATGGTATAGAAACAGAGGATTTTTATTTTTTCTGCTTTACCAGGGCAGTTCGTCCATTCTTGTCCATTTCATTAGAGTTTGAGCCTCGTCTTAGTAACTGATGCAGCAACAAATCGTCTCCTCTGGCTGCAGCAAAACACAAGCTGAGAGGTAAATCCATTTTACCTTGAGCCAACATGTGTTCTGTATCAGCCAAAATGCCTTTCATCACTGGATCTTCCGAGTCTTTTAAATGCTGCATCAACAAAGAACACATGTAAGACCAATGGAACAAAAAGATGATTAAGAACAATAAGAAACTGATTATTCGCACCTGAAGAAGATTATTCATGATAATTGCTCCATCTCCTACGTTTGCCTGAACAAGATTTAAGAGTGTCGTACGGTTGAGACGAAGCAACTGAGTCAATCGCTTGGTACGAACAGTAAAAAGCTGTGGTCTGTAACAAAGGACCCCAACTTCACCAAAAACATGTCCTCCTTGTGCTTCACTCACTACCTGTAAAAACCTCACAACAACCAAATATGTTTCAGTATTCCATTTGCAACAATGTCAATCAGATCTTATAGAAATACGTAAATGGCTATTAAGACTTGCCTGCTCCACTCCATTTACACGTGCAATTATTTCCTGCACATTAGAGGGATGTGTAAGGAATAGTACAAGAAGTGGATGCATATATATATATCTTACAAAAATAAGATATATGAGAAACACTTACAACAGCACCTGTCACCAATATGTAAAAATCTGTTGGTGCTTCGTTTTGCAAAATCACATCTTCTTTTGGAGGAAAATACTCTGCTTTCATTTCCGTGACCTACAAGAAAGGAAAACGTTATGGCCAATCTTTTTTAACCTATGAACAACAAATATATAGATAATAACTCAGTTCCTGAGAGATGGAACACATTACCAACTGGAAAAGAAGATCATTGGATATTCCATGGAACAAGTAAACGTTGTCAACAACTTCATAAAACAGATAATGGGATATGCTTGAGCGTATAGCTTTGGGGAGTGATTCGATGATTTCTTGCTGCTGTAAGCCTTCTGAATCTGTTCTGTACCTCAAACACAAATGGGCTACCATCTGATCTTGCAACCGCACTGGTAGATTGTTCCTCTGACCAAACCCTGAGGCGGCTTGGATGGTATCTCTCTAGAATAATGCAAATTAGTACAAGAATTCGACTCATGAGATCTCCACAGAGACCAGTAAAAGCATGTCAATTGGAAGGTTCTTAGGGAAGGGTTCTTAGGGAAGGGTTCTTAGCCAAAGTTAAGAACCGATTTTTAACTTTAATAAAGAAAAAGTTAAGAATCGTTTCTTAAATAAAGATTTAAGAACCAATTCTTAACTTTTTCTTTGTTAAAATTAAGAATCGGTTCTTAACTTCCACTAAGAACCTCCAGTGGACATGCTCTAAGAGCATAGACCATTTTTAAAAATATTTTATTTACTGTACTTACAAATTTTCTGGTGCGACCGGTGACGTGAACCACCAAGCTGGTCATGTTACCAATTATATAAGCTGACAATCCAAGGTTAAAGACCATGTAGAAAAGAATAAAAGTCATCTCTTTGGGATTAACACCATGTATATCACCATAACCCGTTGTTGAGAAAGTAGTTATAGACCAGTACATGGCCGTGTTATATTGCACAGCTAGAGGAGACTGTTTCCAGTTTTCATCGGTTAATGCCATGAACGTCTTTGAAGGGTCTGGATAATGCGAAGCAATGGAGTAGAGGAAGCAAGCACCACAATGAATCACAAAAAGAGTACAAAGGAGAAGCTTCGTGGATCGAACCCAAAAGTAGCTGTATCTCCTATCTTTCTCTAACCTTGCGAAACAGTTACTGACTCTCCGTAGACGCCATAGACGTAGCATACTGAAGATTCCATACCCTTGAATACTCGCATGAAGCAAGTTCCCGAAACTTTCGTAAGGAAACGTGGATATCACATCAAAAGCAAACCAAGTCGACACATATCTCCAAGCGATTCTCTTTGGATCATCGATGAGGAGGTACGATACTTTGTCAAGAAAGGCAACGAAGAATGTCAGGATTATATCCACGGCAAAGAATCCGTTCACGATGTTGTCGAGGATACTCAGAGGTGCCCTTGGCCTTTGCAAGAAACCAAATTCAAAAGGCGACGCCCAAGCTGTGTATAGCACCAAAAACACCAAAAACGTCTCCCACGCTCTGTAATAAAAAACATTTACGTATGAGTGATAATAACAATAACAAATGTAGCTTAAAACGTCTTATTAAATGCAAATTTCTACCGAATATACATTTGCAAATTTTTAGATGTAGCCCAAAAGTAAATAAAGAGACAAAACCTGAGAAATGCATGCATGCGTGTCTAGCTAGTCCTAATAACATGTCCATTGGAGTTCTTACTGAGAAGTTATTAGCGTAAGTTAAAAACGGATTCTTAACTTTAACAAAGAAAAAATTAAGAATCTATTCTTTAACTTTCACTAAGAACGGAGGACCCTCCGTAAGAATCCCAATGGACATGCTGTAACAACGTGAGTCACGTGACAATGAAGACGAATGCATGCATGCATTGTTACCTCTCGACTCGAGACAGATAAAAATAAAGAGAAGAAGGGAAACATAAAGAGAAGAAGAGAAGATAGGAATAACCTGTAGCGAGGATCGAAAGGAGATATGATGAAGCGACGGAGATTGACGTCACGGGAAGAACGAGCGGTGGCTCCCAGAGAAGGAAGAAGGCCTTTGGTATGGCTGTATTGGCTCATTGTCTCGTCTCGAGACAGATGACCTGCCACGTCATCTTCCGCCTCCTTTCCCGTTCCTCCTCCGCCGCTGTCATTATCTCCCCAAAACCACACCTTCTTCTTCTTGTCGGCCATTTTAGATTTGTGATTTTGGGTTTGTTTGCAAGAGAGAAGAGAATCAAAAAGGTTTTTTTTTTTGATCTCCTCCTATTTCTCCGGTTTCTAATTTTACTCTTTAGATATCTTTTTTTACGTTCGTTTTCTTTCTTTTTATTTCCTCCTTTTGGGCCTGAGCTGGGAATTGTTATTTTCCCTCATTTTTCTCTTCTTTCTCGCCACAAAAGTGGCAGATTCCAAACATAACAAATTTCAAAATTAACATAAATCATCTCCACACGATATATGATGAAATTTTCTCTCTGCAGCCAATATCCTCATTTGAAGATTCAGCTAATGAAAGTTTATGCGTAGCTTCCTCTTTGCAGCCAATTTCTTCATTTCAAGATTCAGCTTCACTAATATAAGTGACGGCATCTTGAATACAACCATTTAGAATTTTTTTTTTTTTTCTTGAAAGCTTTTCTTTCACTCTTTTTGCAGTGATACAATTCACATATATACATACTATAAATTTTCATATATTTGAGAAGATTGTAGACATAGTCATCCTTTCTTCACTATTTACTAGGTTCGGTCCGCGCTACGCGCGGGATGTGATGTATTTGATATGAATATTTGAATTCTTGGTACATATTTTTCATTGTTCATACTGATGGGAGGGTAACACAATCGACGATTAATGAGTTTTTTTTTGTTTTTTTCTACAGAATGTAAATAACTAAACACTCTTGGTAATTATCTTTGTCACAGGATGCCCGGAANCGGCTAAGCAAGAGTAATAGCTCACTGAGTCTAAGCTTAGCTTTGCCCCGTTTTCTGCAAGGAGTTTTGCGATGTCGCTGTGTCCCCCAATGATTGCTTCCCACAAGGGCACATTACCTTCTGAATCTGCAAACAGAAAAAATGTAAGAGCCACCACCAATAAATAAACCAAGTCTGATAAAACATTCGTCTTAAGCCCCCAATATTTTTGAAAAAAATTATACATATATAAGCCTCAAATTTGTACAAATTTTTTTTAAGTCTCCAAACTATTGAAATGTTTATTAAACTGTTTATAGCCACTAAAATCTAAGGGCCGACCCTGACCCTAGATAGTGAGACAAATTCGACTACTTACCTCTAATGTTAGGATCTGCTCCATGTTCGAGTAGTAAAACGACACAGTAATGGCTTCCTCTTGATGCTGCTATATGCTGAGATATACAGAGAGAGAGAGAGAGAGAGACAAAGAGTGTAAGAACTAAAAAAAGGAGGATATGATGGTATAGAAACAGAGGATTTTTATTTTTTCTGCTTTACCAGGGCAGTTCGTCCATTCTTGTCCATTTCATTAGAGTTTGAGCCTCGTCTTAGTAACTGATGCAGCAACAAATCGTCTCCTCTGGCTGCAGCAAAACACAAGCTGAGAGGTAAATCCATTTTACCTTGAGCCAACATGTGTTCTGTATCAGCCAAAATGCCTTTCATCACTGGATCTTCCGAGTCTTTTAAATGCTGCATCAACAAAGAACACATATAAGACCAATGGAACAAAAAGATGATTAAGAACAATAAGAAAATGATTATTCGCACCTGAAGAAGATTATTCATGATAATTGCTCCATCTCCTACGTTTGCCTGAACAAGATTTAAGAGTGTCGTACGGTTGAGACGAAGCAACTGAGTCAATCGCTTGGTACGAACAGTGAAAAGCTGCGGTCTGTAACAAAGGACCCCAACTTCACCAAAAACATGTCCTCCTTGTGCTTCACTCACTACCTGTAAAAACCTCACAACAACCATTGCCAAATATGTTTCAGTATTCCATTTGCAACAATGTCAATCAGATCTTATAGAAAGACGTAAACGACTATTAGACTTGCCTGCTCCACTCCATTTACACGTGCAATTATTTCCTGCGCATTAGAGGGATGTGTAAGGAATAGTACAAGAAGTGGATGCATATTTCAAAAAAGAAAGAAAGATACTACAAGTGATATACTCCCTCCTCCGTTTCATATTACTTGTCGTTGTATGGAAAGAAAATCGTTTCAAAATATCGTTTTAGAGTTTCAATGCAAAATTCATTAATAAGATTCTCCGTTTTATTTTTCTATTGGTTTAAATATGGTTAGGTGTATAGGTAATTGTGTTTTTATTTTGGAAATATACAAAATCATATATTTTTTTAATATGTGTGCATAAACCTAAAACGACAACTAATATGAACGGATGGAGTATGAGAAACACTTACAACAGCACCTGTCACCAATATGTAAAAGTCTGTTGGTGCTTCGTTTTGCAAAATCACATCTTCTTTTGGAGGAAAATACTCTGCTTTCATCTCCGTGACCTAAAAGAAAGGAAAACGTTATGGCCAATCTTTTTTAACCTATGAACAACAAATATATAGATAACTCAGTTTCCTGCGAGATGGAACACATTACCAACTGGAAAAGAAGATCATTGGATATTCCATGGAACAAGTAAACGTTGTCAACAACTTCATAAAACAGATAATGGGATATGCTGGAGCGTATAGCTTTGGGGAGTGATTCGATGATTTCTTGCTGCTGTAAGCCTTCTGAATCTGTTCTGTACCTCAAACACAAATGGGCTACCATCTGATCTTGCAACCGCACTGGTAGATTGTTCCTCTGACCAAACCCTGAGGCGGCTTGGATGGTATCTCTCTAGAATAATGCAAATTAGTACAAGAATTCGACTCATGAGATCTCCACAGAGACCAGTAAAAGCATGTCAATTGGAAGGTTCTTAGGGAAGGGTTCTTAACCAAAGTTAAGAACCGATTTTTAACTTTAATAAAGAAAAAGTTAAGAATCGTTTCTTAAATAAAGATTTAAGAACCAATTCTTAACTTTTTCTTTGTTAAAATTAAGAATCGGTTCTTAACTTCCACTAAGAACCTCCAGTGGACATGCTCTAAGAGCATAGACCATTTTTAAAAATATTTTATTTACTGTACTTACAAATTTTCTGGTGCGACCGGTGACGTGAACCACCAAGCTGGTCATGTTACCAATTATATAAGCAGACAATCCAAGGTTAAAGACCATGTAGAAAAGAATAAAAGTCATCTCTTTTGGATTAACACCATGTATATCACCATAACCCGTTGTTGAGAAAGTAGTTATGGACCAGTACATGGCCGTGTTATATTGCACAGCTAGGGGAGACTGTTTCCAGTTCTCATCGGTTAATGCCATGAACGTCTTGGAAGGGTCTGGATAATGCGAAGCAATGGAATAGAGGAAGCAAGCACCACAATGAATCACAAAAAGAGTACAAAGGAGAAGCTTCGTGGATCGAACCCAAAAGTAGCTGTATCTCCTATCTTTCTCTAACCTTGCGAAACAGTTACTGACTCTCCGTAGACGCCATAGACGTAGCATACTGAAAATTCCATACCCTTGAATACTCGCATGAAGCAAGTTCCCGAAACTTTCGTAAGGAAACGTGGATATCACATCAAATGCAAACCAAGTCGAAACATATCTCCAAGCGATTCTCTTTGGATCATCGATGAGGAGGTACGATACTTTGTCAAGAAAGGCAACGAAGAATGTCAGGATTATATCCACAGCAAAGAATCCGTTCACGATGTTGTCGAGGATGCTGAGAGGTGCCCTTGGCCTTTGCAAGAAACCAAATTCAAAAGGCGACGCCCAAGCTGTGTAGAGCACCAAAAACACCAAAAACGTCTCCCATGCTCTGTAATAATTAACATTTACGCATGAGTGATAGTAACAATAACAAATGTAACTTAAAACGTCTTATTAAATGCAAATTCCTACCAAATATACATAATAAATGCAAATTTTAGATTTAGGCCAAAAGTACAATAAAGAGACAAAACCTGAGAAATGCGCGCATGCATGCGTGTCTAGTCTTAGTAGAGGTTCTTAGCAGAATTTAAGAACCAATTCTTAATTTTAATAAAGAAAAAATTAATAATTTGTTTTTAAATATTTTATTTAAGAACCTATTTTTAATTTTTCTTTTGTTAAAGTTAAAAACAAGTTTTTAAATTCCGCTAAGAAAAACTTCCGCTAATCATATTCTAACAACGTGAGTCACGTGACAATGAAGACGAATGCATGCATGCATTGTTTCGTGTCGACTCGAGAGAGATAAAAATAAAGAGAAGAAGGGAAACATGAAAGAAGAAGAGAAGATAGGAACCTGTAGCGAGGATCGAAAGGGGATATGATGAAGCGACGGAGATTGACGTCACGGGAAGAACGAGCGGTGGCTCCCAGAGAAGGAAGAAGGCCTTTGCTATGGCTGTATTGGCTCATTGTCTCGTCTCGAGACAGATGACCTGCCACGTCATCTTCCGCCTCCTTTCCCGTTCCTCCTCCGCCGCTGTCATTATCTCCCCAAAACCACACCTTCTTCTTCTTGTCGGCCATTTTAGATTTGTGATTTTGGGTTTGTTTGCAAGAGAGAAGAGAATCAAAAAGGTTTTTTTTTTTTGATCTCCTCCTATTTCTCCGGTTTCTAATTTTACTCTTTAGATATCTTTTTTTTACGTTCGTTTTTTTTTTCCCTCCTTTTGGGCCTGAGCTGGGAATTGTTATTTTCCCTCATTTTTCTCTTCTTTCTCGCCACAAAAGTGGCAGATTCCAAACATAATAAATTTCAAAATAAACATAAATCATCTCCACACGATACATGATGAATTTTCTCTCTGCAGCCAATTTCCTCATTTGAAGATTCAGCTAATGAAAGTTCATGCGTAGCTTCCTCTCTGCAGCCAGTCTCTTCATTTCAAGATTCAGTTTCAGTGCTTCACTAATATAAGTGACGGCATCTTGAATACAACCATTTCGCAGAAAAAAAAAAAAAAAATCTTGAAAGCTTTTCTTTCACTCTTTTTGTAGTGATACAATTCACTTATTCACATATAAACATACTATAAATTTTCATACATTCGAGGAGATTGTAGACAGTCATCCTTTCTTCACTATTTATTTGCACACTTAACACAATTACTCACATAAGAACATGTTTTCTTGTATGTTTACCAACCCATGATGGAGGTTTCAACGACCTCTAAATAACACTGTAATAGTGTCATATAAGAAACTAGCAAACGACAAAGCAGGTCCTTGTTCTGTTACTGTTTCATCGCTTATTATGGGTGCAATGGGTATCCCAAACTCAGCTGTGTCAAACGAAATGTATGGGATACGTTTTTTCTGTTCAAGATACTCTGTTATATCTTTCATAGTAGGTCTCTTTTGTGGGTCGTTCTGTGAACAGATCATGCCTAGCTTCAAAAGCAGCATGGCTTCTTCAACCTCGAAGTTTCCTGCTAGTTTAATGTCAACGCTATCTAGTAAAGCACCTCTTCTCCCGCAACTGGCAACCCATTCAACCAAAATCTTCTGCCCGGGAGGCCTTTCTGGCTCTACTGGCCTCCTCCCGCAAACCACCTCAAGCATGAGTACTCCAAAAGCATAGACATCAGTAGACTCATTAGCCACGCCCATTGCAGTAACCTCTGGAGCCATGTAACCAATGGTTCCCACCACACGCGTGGCTTCAAAAGTAGCACCACGATCATGGAATATAGCAAGCCCAAAATCTCCAAGTTTCTCATTTAGATTTTCGTCCAAGAGAATGTTGCTCGCTTTTATATCTCTATGCAATACAACTTTTCCCCAACCTTCATGTAGATAATGAAGGCAAGAGGATACTCCTTTTACAATATGAACTCTTTGAGACCAGCTGAGATTGTTGCCATTGAACAAGTGATCAGCAAGACTTCCATTGACCATGTACTCGTAGACCAAAAGCAATTCACCTTTCCTTCTGCAATAACCACGTAGTTGAACCAAGTTCCTGTGTGCTAGTCTTCCCATAGTAGCAATTTCTGCAACATACTCTTGCATTCCTTGTTCTGCACCATGGGAGACTCTCTTCACCGCGATTTGAGTGCCATCAAGAAGCTCTCCTCTATAAACCTTGCCGAAACCTCCTGCTCCAAGTACTCTGTTCTCCTTGAATCCTTTGGTTGCTTTGTAGAGGGCTCTAAAGGAGAATCTCTGGGGGCTGTATTGTAATTCCCACTGTTCAAATACCTCTGCATACCTGTTTTGTTGGTAAAGGTATGCTATTCCACCTGCTATTATCAAGAAAGCAACTACTGATGCAACCGCGAGTATAAGCGGTAAGTGATTAGGTGGTGGTTGAGGGAGATCCATAACTTGAGCTATGTCAAGGCTTTGTGCTTTTACCCCTATTGCCATTGACCATCCAAGAATATACTGATGACTTCTGATCGTACCCGTACTCCCAGAGAAACCAAAAAACATTTGCTTCTTGAAGATCTTGGAAAGGTCTATAGATCTTGATAAGAGAGGCAATCTTGGTTTTGGGTTCTCGAGGGGAGCAAGAGTCACGTTTAGCAACCTCTGCTCTCCATTATACTCTATCCATATACGAATTCTTTGTTTGCTAGCAAGCACCAGGCTCCTGTTCAGCCCTACCGTGCCATCGAAGTAACTAGCATCCTTAGATTCAACCGATACTATACTGTTGATGTCTATCCCTACATGGTTATCACTATCTTCAAGGGCTTCAGAGCTTGCATTAGTGTCAAGCTCTATAGCAAGTATATGATTCTCGGTTTTGTTATCATTCGTCCTATTGAATATCCCTAGATAAGATGTTGCTGCGCCATACCTTAGATCATTGATGGTGGGAGAGACAACGAAAGCCATTCCTTGACCGTAGC
>MU109124.1:3829-18961 GCA_012274485.2 Sinapis alba | reverse complement strand
GACGTTAGGACCACTGGAGTAGATTTTCATGCCTTTTTGTAAACGTTATTGTGATTTGTGTTTAGTTGACTCGATTTGGCATTAGGCCGGGACTGGTCTTGAATATATAAATGTATGGATATTTCTTGAATTAATAAAAGAATTTTTTTTCATGCGCATCATGAGTACTCTGATATTTGACTAGTCCAGTCTAACACAACGTTAGGTCTTGGTACGGGTTGAAAAGCCTTAGGCCTTTGATCTAAAGGAACCGTTAACTCTTGGTACGGGCTGCAAAGCCTTAGGCCTTGATTCAGCGAGACGAGTTAGTGGATGAACTGGTCTGTGTTGCGGAGTAAGTTCTGGGACTCTGATCGGATTGTCCCTAGCCCGTCACATAGTGCTTCCGGACCATGGTGTTGGGTTGGACGGTCAGTCATGTTCTTGTTTGATTGTTGGGTGGCCGGTTGGCTCTTTCATCTCTAACCCTGGGTGTTGGTTGGTCTATCAGTTATGTTCTTGTTTGATTGTTGGCCGGTGGATTGACCATGTGTCTAGGACAGTTCAGGGTGTTACAGAGGTGGTATCAGAGCATGGTTTTGTCCATGCTTCCGGAACTCATAATTATCGAGTCAAAAAGAGTCAAAAAGGCATTAGGGAACCGGTGACGTCCATCTGTAGGATTTATTTTTTTAGGAACTAGGATTAGATTGTGGAATCTAGAATTTTTAGGTTGCTGGTTAGATGTGTTGTTAAGTTGCCTGGTTAGAATTCTGAGGTTGCCTGGATAGAATTGTTAGGTTGTTGGTTAGCATTTGTGTGTAGGTTGCTTGGTTAGATAATTGTTGGGTTAGTTCAAGGCAAAAAACCCAAACCCGAAGAGAAAGAGAAAAGATGTGACCATAGGGACTGGACAGTGGCATGGACTGGACAAATGAGGACGAACAAGATTTCGTTGGGAAAAAGACTTCATCAGTATCGTGGGAAATGAGTGTCATGGTAGAGTAAAAGCAAGAAGACGACTCAGTGATCATTCAAGTGAAGAGATATGAAGGCGATTGTGGAGACCTTGAGGAGGACACTCAACGAATATTGGTGGACATAGTAAAGCGATATGGAGATGAGTTGAGGATGAGTGAAGCATGGGAAATCAAGAAGTACAGAAATGAGAGGATTCAAGACTAAGGATAATGATTGGGAATGCATCAAGGTAGAGGGAGATCAGAATCAGAACTACGGCTGAGGAAATCAAAAGAATACATCAAAGACAAACCGACGAAGAAACATATTGCTAGACGAAGTTATCCAAGAAGAGAGTGTCATCAAAATTTATCAGGGAGAAACATGTGAGGAAGCGGAGCAGTTGGACATCTAAGAATTCAAGGACGAATTCTATTAAGGGGGGAGGAGAATGTAATAACCCTCCTAAAGGGGTAAAATGGTCGAGATAAACAAAGTCAGAATTTGGAGCCAACCTTTTGGGAATTACCTTGTATCAACAAAATATAATTTTGGAGACATAATAAGTTGGAAGCAGGACGGGAATTAAGCAGGACAGGAAACAAGCACGACGGGATGGAAGCACGACGGGAAAACCTGAATTTGGGCCAAAACCTAAATTTTGGTATTATGGAATTTTTCAAGGAAGCTGGGGGCTCGGGAAATATTTCCTGTCAAGGTCAGCATTCAGTTCGGAATTTATTAAAAATATTCTGCGCATCAGAACGGGAGCGGAAAAATATTCAGAATTGATCGCGGGTCAAAATTTTGACTAAAGGACCGAAATCAGATGAATGGCCCGAGAATCTCGAGGTGGCTTGATATGAGGGATCATGAGGTGGTTTCAAGTGTTTAGCTAGATATCTGTCAACCAAAGCTCGAGGTGTCTCCGTGCATGGAAGCAGCACATGCAGCTTGACATGACAGAGCACGAGGTGTCGCAGAGCATGCAACCGAATCATGCGGATCGACATGTGGGCGCTGTGGTGTTGCTTTCCATGAAGCCAGGACGTGAATCAGACATCTGGAGGACTTTGTGTCAACTTGCATGCCATCCTGGTCATGCAGCCAGATATGTGGAGCACGAAGTGTCGCCGTGCATGCAACCGAAGCAATGATGATCGATATGCAAGGGGCGTTGTGTCGCAACACATGGAGTGTGTGCATTCTGAAAGACATGTGGACGTGGATGTATCTTCCTTCATGGACCTTAGACATGCATGATGGCATGTGGACACCCGTGTGTCGCCGTGCATGCGACCGAAAGCATGCAGGCTGACACATAGGTGCAGGTGTTGTTTGATATGATTGGTTGGTGGTTTCTATAAATACCCATGCATCCCCATCAGTTTCATTCATACATCACACAGCAAAAGCACTTGAAAAACGTGGCTTTAGAGAGAGATAGAAGCAAATAATTCTTTTTAAGAGTAGGTCAATTCTGAAGACCGATATTTCAGCAAGAAGTCGAGTTCTGTCCAATCAAAGATTTTCTGCTATTGTTATGCGGAAGCTCGGCCCAAATCAATTCGTTCAAGCTAGTCATATTCTTTGATTATCAAGTGGAGGTTCTGTACATGGTTAGTTTAGTTCCATGGGTTCGGTTCAGTCGAGGTCACGGTTGGGTTTTGGCCAAGTTCTCTCTGGTCGACCACCTGCTTATTAGCATAGAACACTGTGAGTTCGCTTGTTTGAATTCCACTTGGAATTTAGGTTAGTTTTGTGAGTTGGTATTATTTGAATTCCACTTGGAATTTAGGATAGTTTTCTTGTTTTGTATGAGTTTCACTTGGAACTTAGGTTAGATCGAGTTGCATATAGAATAGAATTCTTACGCTATTGCATGATAGAGTCCCTAGGTTTATTTATTAAACCGGACTCAGTTTAGCACGGGATAAGCTTAGATTAAATGGAATTAAGACTTAGTTAATAACCTGATTAGGACTAGGACTAGGGTGCATCATGTTTTCTATTCTTGCGTGTTGATATGCTTGAGTGCATGTTCCCGTTATCTTTAAAGATAGTTTCGCAATGGGAGGCTGAGCTATATGGGTAACAGTTTGATTGAGTAGATTGCTTGTTAGATAAATTAAATACTTACTTGTTTAATTAATCTTGTTGATTGAGTTTAGTCAGATCTTGGTAAGGAAGTGACTAACTGCATTATTTGATTAGTGTTCGTATTGTTGTTTAGTTTATTAGATGATAGTACCAAGAATCCTAGGCCATATAGGGCGGATAAGTTGTACGAGGTTTTAGTGTTGTAGAGTTAGAGAGTGATGCCATATAGCTTTTGTGTAACCCACCTTGCTAGGCATGTTTAGGGGTGCATTAGTGTTTCCTCGACCTTGTACCCAGTGGGTTCAAGAAAACCCCTTATTCGCTGGATCGAGAACACTCAGAGAGACGGTGTCATGGCCTATGGCTGAATGGTTGCATGACGAGGTAGTAACTGGCAGTGGCTCGAACGCACTGGGGCTGTCTCACGGTGACCCGAACATATTGTGGGCCCGATTGTTGTGTGACAACCGGCAGTGGCCCGAACGTACTGGGGCTGTCGCGCGGTAACCGAACGTACTCTGGTCCGCGCTGGTTTAAAGTTCCTTCTCCTAGGCTTTGTGGTAGGGAGATAGGATATTGTCAAGGATTATGAGGAGGAACACAAAGTCACCAGGGCCCAGGTTAGAGTGTTGTGTTGTGTTACAGTGTCGTAAAGGGTTTTGAACCCTAGAGTAAGTAGTAACACCGATATACGGTGTTACATGTTAGGCTTGAGTCATAGTTATTATTTATCATTTCCTGGTTATTGTGATAGTGATTGTGTGTGTGATTGATTATTGTCGATTGGTTGTTGACTTGGTTTTATGCAGGGTCAAGTTACTTGAAGTTAGATAACGGTAGGAGTCTGGATGTAAGTTAGTAACAATTTGTTAATTTAACGATGTTTTTAATAGATTGTTTAGCCTTAGCTTAGTTTGCATGCTAGAGTTAGATTGATTGTTATTTTGAGTTGTCTTGGTTAGTAACTAGGTTGCGGGTAGAGGTTGCGAGCTCACTGAGTGACATTAGGTTACTCATCCAACTCCGTTGTCCTTTTTGCAGGTAGTTTTAGGTAAGGATGATCGGATAGCTTGGTGCTGGACGTTAGGACCACCAGATTAGATTTTCATGCTTTTTTGTAAACGGTATTGTGATTTGTATTTAGTTGTCTCGATTTGGCATTAGGCCGGGACTGGTCTTGAATATATAAATGTATGGATATTTCTTGAATTAATAAAGGAATTTTTTTTCATGCGCATCATGAGTACTCTGATATTTGACTAGTTCGGTCTAACACAATGTTAGGTCTTGGTACGAGTTGAAAAGCCTTAGGTCTTTTCGTATCTAACGGAACCGTTAACTCTTGGTACGGGTTGCAAAGCCTTAGACCTTGATTTAGCGGGATGAGTTAGTGGATGAACTGGTCTATGTTGCGGAGTAAGTTCTGCGTCTCTGATCGGATTGTCCCTAGCCCGTCATGTAGCGCTTCCGGACCATGGTGTTGGGTTGGACGGTCAGTCATGCTCTTGTTTGATTGTTGGCCGGTGGATTGACCATATGTCTAGGATGGTTCGGGGTTGTTACAGTTCCCATGATTAAAGTGGTGTGGGGTTACAATGGTGACGATCTCATCACTTGGGAAATGGAGGCAAGCTGAGTATTCAGAGTTGTACAGACAATTTCGTCCAGAATAAACACTTAACTCGGATTCGAGGACGAAATCATGTTAGTAGGGGAGACTTGCATTTGTCCCCGATCCTAGATAGGATCGTCCGGACGGACCATGGTGAGAGGAACCCCACCAGTCAGGTCGTAATACCTTGAGACAAGTGTTCCATGGTCCAGAATGAGGGTTAAGGGCATCAGGGAAATGAGACTTAACCAGGAAATGGGAAAGATGAGTAGGAAAAGTGTTGGAAGAGTGAACCGGAAGCTGTATGAGGTCCGGGTTCAGCTCAATCAGCTAGGTGCAGATGGAAATCAACTCACAAGACTTCAGTCAGCTGGAGATCAGTTGATAGTGACTTGATCAGCTCACAGGAGCTGGAATATTACCTTACTCAACTGGGAACAGTTATTGGACAGTTGATCTCAGCTGGGAGGAGTGTTCCGGTTTGGACCAGTGTGGTCAGATCCGAGCAGCTACATACCGAACCGGTGGGTCTGATTGGGATCGGTTATTGTTTATTGGTATTTAATTGGATCCGGTTTGGTTTAAGTTTGAATCGATGTTGTGGAAAGGAAGAAAGGGAGAAACCGCCAATGGGCGGTTATGGACGGTTATGGGACGAAAATGCTCCCTTTTTCTTTACTTTGAGAAACTGCTCGTCCAGGCGGTTCGGAAAGGAAGTTATAATCAATTTCTTCTCCGTTTTACTCCTGTCTGTGGAAATAGTATCCAAAGAAACAAGATAAAACTCAGAGAAGAACTTTGAGAGAGAAAGAGAAACCGATTTATGGTGTTTCCTTTGATTGATTCCGGTCGGATCAGTCTGTGAAGTTGGAAAGGATGGATACAAGGCAGAAAGACAAAGAGAAGGAGATGGAGAAGGAGTCGGCCCCTGGAGATTGTAATCCTAAGGTGAGAGGTGTTGCCAAGAACAAGTGAACATAACCGATGGTTAAGCCATCAGTGTGTATCTCTGATACCAACTCCTAAGACCCGATCTTGGATTCCTCAATCCAACCAGACCACGTTCTTACCAAACAATCCTAACAAGTTTGATTCCATTAATTCCGATTCAAGACAATATTTTCCTAAGTATTTATCAGAGATTTGAGGTTCATTGACAACAGAATAAAAGCGGAAGCAATAAGGAAAATAGATACTCCATAGATAGATAAAACAGAACCAAACATCATTCCTTCGTTCAGCCGAAACAAGTTCCACAATTGGCTAAAGCATAAGTTCACACGACAGTTATGTATGACCCATTCACCACACATCTTCCCATGGCCTGACTCCTCACGGTGCCCTTCCTTACCACGGTCCAAGTCTGTACCTAAGACCAACACAATCACACAACACCAACACATGATCAGTTTATTACACAAGAATACTATCACACTGCATGGTTGGAATAGATTCTAAACACCACTTTACACATCGATGCCACTTCTGGCCATTTTCAAAAGTACTCCAAAAATTAATGAAAATTTCATGAAAAATCATTATAATTCCCAAATAAGAAATTCCAATAATCAGAATCCAATGAATCAACCCAGACCATATGGATTCCGATCATGATCAGTCAAAAAAATCAAAACTGAACATTATCAAAAAATTCATGATAATTCATGATAATTACCAACTAAGAGATTACCAAAGAGAAAATTCTCAAATTCGGCCTAGATAATATAGATCTCCGTCAAGATCAGTCCGGGCAAGGCCATGGACTATTATCACTAATTTGATCCGGCCAAGGCCTAAATTCGGTGTCTTCATACCTTAAACATCAACATCCAATACAAAAACAAGAAATAGATGAAGAAAATAGTATAATATCAGACTAAGTTGTATCCATCCGAACCAGACAGATCCATAACAACAGATGGCTTAACCATCGGTTATGTTCACTGGTTCTTGTCCACACCTCTCACCTTAGGATTACGATCTCCAGGGGACGACTCCTTCTCCTACTCCATCTCCTTCTCTTTGTATTTCTGCCTTGTATCCATCCTTTCCAACTTCACAGACTGATCCGACCGGAATCTATCAAAGGAAACACCACAAATCGGTTTTTCTTTCTCTTTCTCTCTCAAAGTTATTCTCTGAGTTTTCTCTGGTTTCTTTGGATACTAATTCGACCGACAGGAGTAAAATGGAGAAGAAATCGATTATAACTTTCTTTCCCAACCGCCTGGATGAGAAGTTTCTCAAAGTAAAGAAAAGGGAGCATTTTCGTCCCATAACCGTCCATAACCGCCCATTGGCGGTTTCTCCCTTTCTTCCTTTCCACAAAATCGATTCAAACTTAAACCAAACCGGATCCAATTAATTACCAATCAACAATAATTGATTGCAATCAGACCCACCGGTTCGGTACGTAACCGCTCGGATCTGACCACACTGGTCTGAACCGAAACACTCCTCACAGCTGAGATGAACTGTCCCATAACTGTTCCCAGCTGAGTGAGCTAATATTCCAGCTCCTGTGAGCTGATCAAGTCACTGTGAACTGATCTACAGCTGACTGAAGTCTTGTGAGCTGATTTTCAGCTGCACCTAGCTGATTGAGCTGAACCCGCACCTCATACAGCTTCCGGTTCACTCTTCCAACACTTTTCCTACTCATCTTTCCCATTTCCTGGTTAATTCTCCGTTCCCTGATGACCTTAACCCTTATTCCGTACCATGTGACTCTTGTCTCAACGTCTTACGACCTGACTGGTGTGGTTCCTCGCACCATGGTTCGTCCGGACGATCCTATCTAGGATCAGGGACATGACAAGTCTCCCCCACTAACATGAGATTCGTCCTGGAATCCGAGTTAAGTGTTTCTTCCAGAAGAAATTGTCTGTACCACTCTGGATACTCAGCCTTCATTCTTGCCTCCGTTTCCCAAGTGATGAGATCTTCACCATTATAATCCCACACCACTTAATCACATGAACCGTCTTCTTTCTCATTGCCTTTTCTGACCGATCTACGATCCGAACCGGTCTTGTCTCTAAGGTGAGGTTTCTTCCTAGATAAGCAGGGATCTCAAGCAAAACAATGTCCTGGTCCGTCAGGCACTTCCGGAGTTGGGATACATGGAATACATTGTGATATGCATCTATTGCCGATGGCAAGTTCAACTTGTATGCCACTGCACCCGCTCTCTCTATGATTCTGAACAGACCTAAATACCTAGGATCCAGATTCTTTTGTCCAGAAACCCTGGTCCTACCCTTGAAGGTTATCATCTTGAGATACACCAAGTCATCAACTTCAAACTCAAGATGTTTCCTACGCTTGTCAGCATAGGTCTTCTGGCGATCCTGCGCCTCTTTCATCTTTTCCTTGACCATTCTTATCTTTTCAGTGGTTTCTTCCACAATCTCAGGACCTAACATGCTACGCTCCCCCACTTGGGTCCAGCATAGAGGTGTCATGTTCGGCCTACCATACAAAGTCTCATATGCGGCATGCCAATGCTGGTAGGGAAGCTGTTATTGTATGCAAATTCCACCAAAGGTAAGTGTTTCTCCCAAGACTCTCCCCAGTCTAAAACACATGCCCTTAGCATATCCTCCAAGGTCTGAATGGTCCTTTCGGACTGTCCATCAGTCTTAGGATGATAAACCTTGGATCTCTATCTGAGACAATGCTTGCTGGAACACCATCCAACTGCACTATCTCATCCATGTATATCCCCACAATCTGATCCACTCCATCCCCTTTCCGAAATGGTAGGAAATGAGCAGACATGGTCAAACGATCAAAAACAACCCAAACCGCATCCTTCCAGTTCCTGGTTGTAGGAAACCCAGTCACAAAGTTCATTGTGATGTGATCCCACTTCCACTTCGGTATGGGTAAGTTCTGAAGTAGACCACTGGGAACCTCATGCTATGCTTTCACCAGTTGGCAAGTAGGACACTTAACCACCCACTCAGCAACATCAGATTTCATCCTCACCCAATGGTAATACATTCTAAGATCTCTATACATCTTGTTCAGTCCCGGGTGAACCGAGAACTTAGACTTCTGAGCCTGTCTCATTATCTCCTCCTTCAGTTCCTGATTGTTAGGAACACTAATCCTTCCATTGACCAAGATGGTACCATTGCTCGCCGTTTGGTACTCAGTCTTGTCATTGGAAGCAACCTTTTTAAGGTTCTCATCCAAGCCCTGAGCTTGACGAATCCTGGTAAGTAGATCAGCTTGATCCACTGCCTCCAACCCCAAAGGCTCATCCTGTCCAGCCAATGTGTTGAGATGCATTGACCGTACCATCTCTTTCAGTTCCCCAGTCACCCTCTCGGCTGTTACCTCCGCTCTCCTGCGGCTCAAGGCATCTGCCACTAGGTTAGCCTTTTCTGGATGGTAAGCTATGTCCAGATCATAATCTGCAACAAACTCATCCATCCCCTCTGCCTTAAGTTTAACTCAGGCTGAGTGAAAATATACTTTAGACTTTTATGGTCTGTAAGTATCTGCACCTTGGCTCCATACAAGTATGATTCCATATCTTCAAGGCAAACACCACAGCTGCCATTTCCAGATCACGGGTCAAATAATTCCCTTGATGCTTTCTCAACTGTCGAGATGCATAGGCTATTACCTTCCCATGCTTTGTCAGGACACATCCACGTCCAGTGATTGATGCATCAGTATACACCACATATGGCTGATCCGCCTCAGGCAACACCAGGACTGGTGCACTAGTCAACATGTCCTTGAGTGCTGAGAAACTCCTCTCACACTCCTCAGACCATGCGAACTTCATCTCTTTCCTGTCAACTTAGTCATAGGCTGAGCTATGCTGGAGAACCCCTTGATAAATTTCCGGTAATAGCCAGCCAATCCCAAGAAGCTTCTTATCTCAGTAGCACTCTTTTGCTGAGGCCATTCCTGTATACACTTGATCAACAGAAGCTTGTTGGGACGCTTGAGGGAACAGAAGCTCTTTGCTAAGTTAAGCAAGTGTAGTTTCTGGCAGAAGAGCATTGGTTTCCTTGGACACATAGTGTCTGCTGATGGAGTGTCCGTTGATCAAGAAAAGAATGGCCTCAGCCAAAGAGTGCTACTGAGCTAAGAAGCTTCTTGGGATTGGCTAGCTATTACCGGAAATTTGTCAAGGGGTTCTTGAGCATAGCTCAGCCTATGACTAAGTTGACAGGCAAGGACGTTAAGTTCGCATGGTCTGAGGAATGTGAGTGGAGTTTCTCAGAACTCAAGGACATGTTGACTAGTGCACCAGTCAGGGTGTTGCCTGAGGCGGATATGCCATATGTGGTGTATACTGATGCATCAATCACTGGACTTGGATGTGTCCTGACACAGCATGGGAAGGTAATATCCTATGCATATCGACAGTTGAGAAAGAATGAAGGGAATTATCCGACCCATGATGTGCAAATGGCAGCTGTGGTGTTTGCCTTGAAGATATGGAGATCATACTTGTATGGAGCCAAAGTGCAGATACTTACAGACCATAAAAGTCTAAAGTATATTTTCACTAAGCCTGAGTTAGACTTATGGCAGAGGAGATGGATGGAGTTTCTTGCAGATTATGATCTGGACATAGCTTACCATCCAGGAAAGTCTAACCTAGTGGCAGATGCCTTGAGCCGCAGGAGAGCGGAGGTAAGAGCGGAGGTAACAGCCGAGAGGGTGACTGGGGAACTGAAAGAGATGGTACGGTCAACGCATCTCAACACATTGGCTGGACAGGATGAGCCTTTGGGGTTGGAGGCAGTGGATCAAGCTGATCTACTTACCAGGATTCGTCAAGCTCAGGGCTTGGATGAGAACCTTAAAAGGTTGCTTCCAATGACAAGACTGAGTACCAACGGCGAGCAATGGTACCATCTTGGTCAATGGAAGGATTAGTGTTCCTAACAATCAGGAACAAAAGGAGGAGATAATGAGGCAAGCTCATAAGTCTAAGTTCTCGGTTCACCAGGGACTGAACAAGATGTATAGAGATCTAAGGAGTTTTTACCATTGTGTGAGGATGAAATCTGATGATGCTGAATGGGTTGCTAAGTGTCCTACTTGCCAACTGGTGAAAGCAGAGCATCATGTTCCCAGTGGTCTACTTCAGAACTTACCCATACCGGAGTGGAAGTGGGATCACATCACAATGGACTTTGTGAGTGGGTTTCCTACAACCAGGAACCAGAAGGATGCGGTTTGGGTTGTTGTTGATATTTTGAACAAGTCTGCTCATTTCCTACCATTTCAGAAAGAGGATGGAGTGGATCAGATTGTGGGGATATACATGGATGTGATAGTGCGGTTGCATGGTGTTCCAGCAAGCATTGTCTCAGATAGAGATCCAAGGTTTACATCTTACTTATGGCAGGCTTTCCAGAAAGCCTTGGGAACCAGAGTAAACATGAGTACATCTTATCATCCTCATATGGATGGACAGTAAAAAAGGACCATTCAGACCTTGGAGGATATGCTAACGGCATTTGTTTTAGACTGGGGAGAGTCTTGGGAGAAGCACTTACCTTTGGTGGAATTTGCATACAATAACAGCTTCCATACCAGCATTGGCATGTCGCCATATGATGCTTTGTATGGTAGGCCGTGCAAGACACCTCTGAGATTGTGGAAGAAAGAAAGTGAGAAACCGCCAATGGGCGGTTATGGACGGTTATGGGATGAAAATGCTCCCTTTTCTTTACTTTGAGAAACAGCTCGTCCAGGCGGTTGGGAAAGGAAGTTATAATCGATTTCTTATCCATTTTACTCATGTCGGTCGAAATAGTATCCAAAGAAACCAGAGAAACCTCAGAGAAGAACTTTGAGAGAGAAAGAGAAAGAGAAACCGATTTGTGGTGTTTCCTTTGAATGATTCCGGTCGGATCAGTCTGTGAAGATGGAAAGGATGGATACAAAGCAGAAAAACAAAGAGAAGGAGATGGAGAAGGAGTCGGCCCCTGGAGATCGTAATCCTAAGGTGAGAGGTGCGGCCAAGAACCAGTGAACATAACCGAGGGTTCAGCCATCTGTGGTTATGGATCTGTCTGGTTCAGATGGTTACACCTTACTCTGATCTTATACTCTGTTCTTCATCTATTTCTTGTTGTGGTATTGGATGTTGATGTTTCAGGTATGAAGACACCGATTTTAGGCATTGGTTGGATCAAATTAGTGATAATAGTCCATGGCCTTGGCCGGACTGATCTTGGCCGAGATCTATATTATCTAGGCCGAATTTGAGAATTTTCTTTTGGGAATCTATTAGTTGATAATTATAATAAATTATCATTAATTGTAATTAATTTTTCGGAATTGATTTGACGATGTTCAGTTTTGATTTATTTGACTGATCATGATCGGCATCCATAGGGTCTGGGTTGATTCATTGGATTCTGATCATGGGAATCTCTTACTTGGGACTTATAGTGAGTTTTCAAGAATTTTAATTAAGTTTTTGAGTACTTTTGAAAATGGCCAGAAGTGGCAATGATGTGTAAAGTGGTGTTTAGAATCGATTCCAACCATGTAGTGTGATAGTATTCTTGTGTAATAAACTGATCATGTGTTTGTGTTGTGTGTTTGTGTTGGTCTCAGGTACAGACTTGGACCATGGTAAAGGAAATCCACCATGAGGACTCAGGCCATGGGAAGATGTGTGGTGAATGGGTTATACAAAACTGTCGTGTGAACTTATGCTTTAGCCTATTGTGCAACTTGTTTCTGCTGAATGAAGGAATGAGGTTTGATTCTGTTTTATCTATCTATGGAGTATCTATTTTCCTTATTGCTTTCGCTTGTATTCTATTTCCAACCACCAGTTGTGTGCATTACCTTCCAAGAAGTGCACTGCAATGTCCTTCTGGTAATCTTCAGGACAGCGAGTTGAGCGGAAGTTCCGAACCAACCGACTCCTCCACTCATCTGCCTCCATAGGATTAACACTTCCAGCAAACTGTTTGGTTCCCAACTTGGAGATGTGCTCCAAAACCTTCAGGTACTCCATACGGGGAACAGGCCTAGCTGGTGGATCGATCTCAACCACCTCAGCTACCTTCCTCGGACAAACACAAGTCGCCAGACCAGCCACACGAACCGGAGGAGTAACCTCTGCCACAGGTGGGTTCACCGTCGGGGTGAGCGCCTGAGTCAAGGTCACCGTATGAGCTCTCATAAGTTTCATAGCATCCAGTATGTCTCTTATAGATGGCTCAGCTACCCCCTTCACACCAGCAATCCCAGCATTGTCTGCACCAATGCCCAGATCATCATCAGCAGCAGCATTGGATGATACATCATCGTCCACTTGGACTTGTTCTTGCTGACCATCTTCATCATTCACACGAGTCTCAGTAGGAAGGATCAGATCCACTGGAAGTCCGGTCTCATTGTTACCCAACTGCACCTGAGTTCGTAACACTGTGGTTGGAATGGTTCCAACTTGTAACATTGCGGTTTGAGCAGCACCATCCTGTCCCACGGTTCCGGATGCTCCAGCCGTATCATTTCCTCTCCGAGTCTTAGTCTTCTTAGCAACCTTAGGATTCAAAACACACACAAAGGTTAGTTCACAACAGAAAATACAAACCTCAAAACAATCCTAAGTTAAACATTTCAAGCAAACATATAAATGCTCATACTACTCACCGTGAGACTCAACAGCTGATGTGTGCTGAATCAATAACCCAAACAAATCCTAGAATCAAGAATGCTCTGATACCAACCTGTAAGACCCGGATGAGTGACCTTGACTCAGGCGCTCACCCTGATGGTGAACCCATGTGTGGTAGAGGTTACTCCTCCGGTTCGTGTGGCTGATCAGGAGACTGATGTCCGTCCAAGGCAGGTAGCTGAGGTGGTTGAGATCGATCCACCAGCTAGGTCTGTTCCTCGTATGGATTACCTGAAGGTTTTGGAACACATCTCCAAGTTGGGAACCAAACACTTTGCTTGAAGTGTTGATCCTATGGAGGCAGATGAGTGGAGGAGTCGGTTGGTTCGTAACTTCCGCTCAACTCACTGTCCTGAAGATTACCAGAAGGANATCGGGTCTTACAAGTTGGTATCAGAGCATTCTTGATTCTAGGATTTGTTTTGGTTATTGGTTCACCACACTTTGGCTGTTGAGACTCACGGTAGGTTGATTATTTTACTTGATATGATTGCTTGAAATGTTTCAACTTAGGATTGATTTGAGGTTTGTATGTTCTGTTGTGAACTAATCTTTGTTTGTGTTCTAATCCTTAGGTTACTAAGAAGACTAAGACTCGGCCATAGTAAAGCATAAGTTTCACAAGTTCCACAATAGACTACTAAGATAACACGGCAGTTATGTATGACCCATTCACCACACATCTTCCCATAGCCTGAGTCCTCACGGTGCCTTTCCTTTACCACGGTCCAAGTTTGTACCAGTGATAGCCTTGTAAGGCTGACCCTCATACTTACACTTGGACAGCTCATACACACGCGGTACTGATGTCTGGCCGCCGTTCTGAACCGGCTTACTTGCCTCTGCACGCTCTTTACTCTGTCCGCGTAGCATCATGGGACAGTCCCTGCAGTAGTGTCCCTTTTGGCCGCAGTGGTGACAAGTCCTAGAGTCACTTGCCGGACTTGGACATTCCTTGGCAGAGTGATCCATCTTACCACAGAGAGTACAGGCTCCCTTAACCTTCCAGCACTCACCACTATGGTATCTTTCACACTTAGGGCACTCAGACCTTTCACTTGAGGTTTTACCCTCCTCAGCCGAGTCCCTCTTCTTCTTCTTGTCACTACTTTGAGCCGTGGACACCACCGCACTCTTCACTTTCTGCTTGACCTCCTCAGCAAGGTTGGTCTCCAGCATAGCCATCCGTTCCACCAACTCAGAGACAGTGTGGAAAGTGCAGACTGAGCAATATGTCCAGAGTTCAGCCCTAAGGCCTCGGATGAACCTACGGACCTGTACTGCCTCGTCCTCCAGATCCTTACCCACATAACGCCTGAGCCGGTTGAACTCTTCCTCATACTCACGAACAGTCCTGCATCCCTGGACCAAGTCCAAGAACTTAGACTTTAAACGATCCCAAGCCTCAGCTGGAAAGTACTTGTGGTTGAACTCAACATCGAAATCAGCAAAGAGTTCAATGGTACCATTGGTAAGCTTCTCAAAATCCAACCACCAGTTGTGTGCATTACCTTCCAAGAAGTGCACTGCAATGTCCTTCTGGTAATCTTCAGGACAGCGAGTTGAGCGGAAGTTCCGAACCAACCGACTCCTCCACTCATCTGCCTCCATAGGATTAACACTTCCAGCAAACTGTTTGGTTCCCAACTTGGAGATGTGCTCCAAAACCTTCAGGTACTCCATACGGGGAACAGGCCTAGCTGGTGGATCGATCTCAACCACCTCAGCTACCTTCCTCGGACAAACACAAGTCGCCAGACCAGCCACACGAACCGGAGGAGTAACCTCTGCCACAGGTGGGTTC
>MU109121.1:0-17390 GCA_012274485.2 Sinapis alba | reverse complement strand
CTTAACCGGCCAAATTGGCCATAACTAACCTTCCATGAATCAATTAGGTAAAACCTAATAAAACCCATGATAATTCGTGATAAATCCCCACTAAGAAGAATCCATGGTCGGAATTCAATGAATCCCACTGGAACATATAGAACCCGACCAAGACCAGTCCGGCCTAAGGCCAAGAACTATGCGCCTGGACCGGCCAAAGCCTTGGTCCAGTCACGCCAGTTGATCACACCATCCACTTACAGAACATACAAGAAGAAGAAGAAATCAAATATGTAAATGGGAAGAATGGGTTTGGAACCGTCGACCCACCCACGGCCATTCAGCATCAAGCCGCGGCCATGGTAGGATGGATCGGTCCTTCCCATTCACCTTGGGCGTGCGCTCTGGAGTGCTCAAGCCCTTCTCCACATCCTTCTCCTTGCCTCTCGTTCCCATTCTTAATCGATCTCTTGATCGGAATCAACCACCAACTCTCACGGCAAGCCTTTGATCGAACTCTCTCTTTCTCTCTTGTATTTCTCTGTCTCGATTTGGGCAGAGTTTTCCTTAGAGGAAATTGTGTCAAATATGGACCCCTAGGGTCCGTATTTATAGGCCAGAACCGACCCCCAACCGCCTGGACGAACAGGCACAACCTGTTGGCCGAATGGGTGCAACTTGCATCACTTGCACCCCTTCGCCCAAACCGCCTCTAACCGTCCCGTTTCACCCTTATCTCTTCAATGGAAAGCTCCTGGTCCTGCCTGCTGCTCGGCCAACTCGTTCAAGGCCCCAAATGGTCGGACCCCCCTTGACCTCCCTGGTCGGCACCATAACCGCCCCTGACCCGGGTCCCATGACCAGGACCCAAACCCTTCGCCCAGCTGAGGTGAGCTGGTTGCTAGCTGCCCCAGCTAGGTGAACTAGTGGTCCAGCTACTGGAGCTGCCCTAGACTTGTGGTCCAGCTGCTGTAGCTGACCTGGTCGAGTGTGAGCTGCACTGAGCTTGATCTGGCTGGCTGAACTAAATCCCTATCTGATCCAGCTGCCTTAGATTGGATCCTATCAATACTGTAGGTATGTGATGAAACTTGATGGAGGTGTGCTCTGGAAGAGAAAGGCCGCACTTGATAAGGGATGGCATAAGATCTACAAACATCATTGATAAGGTAAAATGTTTATGATTACTTTCTAGTTTATATTCTATCTCGTGTGGTGCTGTGGAGACCAAGTAAGGCACGCCCCTTGAAGACCATATAATGTGATATAAATTAAGGATCAAGGACCCTGATAGAAAGGGCGGATCATTGCTGATCTACCTCATCCATGTGGGATGATAGTTAGATGATGTTCATTGGTCAGTGATCCATGGAGGAGCATGGGTTGATGTTGGGTTTGATCATGGTGGGAACCATTGATCCGTCCCATTGATGAGACACATGAGGGTACTAGTATCATAGGAAACATGTGGAGTGCAAGGTCCCATTCCTTTGGAACCAACAACAAGCAAAGGAGATGAGCAAGGCTAGTACTTGTAGGCATGGACCACCACTATGGAGCCGGGGTGTTTATACAAGGAAGGCCGTGTGTGATCTGATCATGGGCAAGGATAGACGACCTGATCCATAGATGATGGATCAAGGTGTCTGATCTTATTGGTCAAAGGATGCACCGGTGGTAAGAGAAAGATTAATTGGTTTCATGGCCGGTTAGGTAAGTGTGAAGACTCATCAGTTCTGAATCATATGGGGTGGTTGGTTGATTGACTTGGGATCTGATGGGCAATATAAGTCCATGAGGGGACTTTACTCAAGAGGAGCATACTCCTAAGACATGGAGGCACTGAACCAAGGCATTGGCCGGTTCAGGAACATAGTCCTTGTCCCTTGGCAGGACTGATCATGGCCGAGATCTATATTATCTTGGCCGAATTTGGGGAAACCCTTTTGGGAATCGCTTATTGGTGATTTAACATGAATTATCATAAATTTTAATTAGTTTTTCGGAATTGATTTGATACTGTCAATTTGACCAAATGGACTGATCATGATCAGAATCCATATGGTCTGGGTCTATAAATTGGATTCCGATTATGGTAATCTCTTAGTGGGGAATTATCAGGAGTTGTCATGAATTTTAATTAATTTTTGGAGCATGTTTGCTTGAGATCGTTTTTGTAGCTGAAGACTTCCCAAAGGTACTTGGTCTGTGGGGATGGTTGGCTGAATGACTAAGTACAAGGGGAAGGGTTTATACAGGTATAAGGAAGATGTACGAGTGGACGGGGAGCTGGGTGAAGCTACCTCGCAGCTCGATCAGCTGGAAGAGATGGAACCTCAGGTGAAGTGATTCAGCTCGGCTATCTGGATGAGCTAGCTAAACAGTTAAGTCACCTGGGACAGATGAGCTAACAAGCTCCGTGGTTGTGGAAAAGGTAAGATATAGCATTTGTTTGCTTATATCTAGATAGAATGGTTAGGGGAATGGAATCTCGTAACTGGTATGACTTGGTTTATGTAGGATCGACCTTTGAGATAGCTGGTAGTTGAGTGTACTACCCATGAGCTGAGGTGTTAGACCAGACCAGTATTAGATTAAAGTTAGTCCAATGGTAAAGTAGAGAATATTCCGCTGTGCATAAATTGAAAGGATGTAAGCTAGGGAATGACTAAGGTAGTTTTTAGCTAAGAGCTAAGTAAACCTTCGCCTTAAGGGCAAACTATAAAAGGAAAGGTTGAAAAATTGAGAGGTTCGGTAAGTGTGTGGACCGAGCAACGTGAGGCATCGACCGCGGCCTAGACGGCCGGGTTCGGGTCTTACAGATCGAACAGCCTATCAGTACGTATGAATCATTTTTCATGTACTGATGGGACCAGTCCGGACAGTCCATGGTTCGTTTGAGTTAAATCCTTCCATTCTGTACGGTTAAGGCTGATCATATCATCCTATCAGTATGTATGGGTCGATTTTTCATGGACAGTCCATGGTTCGTTTGAGTTAAATCCTTCCATTCCTTGGTCTTTCCAGGCAGTACAGATGGCTGATCGTATCAGCTTATCAGTACGTATGGGTCATTTTTCATGCACTGATGGGACCAGTCAGAACAGGCCATGGTCCGTTGAGTTAAATACTTCCATTCAGTATGGATAAGGCTGATCATATTAGCCTATCAGTACCTATGGGTCAATTTTTCATGGTCTGATGGACCAGTCTGGACAGTCCTTGGTCCTTCCAAGCAGTATAGATGGCTGATCGTATCAGGCTATCAGTACGTATGGGTCATTTTTGATGTACTAATGGGTTCAGTCCAGACAGTCCAAGGTCCGTTGAATTAAATCCTTCCATTCAGTATGGATAAGGCTGTTCATATAAGCCTATCAGTACGTAGGGGTCAATTTTTAATGGCCTGATGGACCAGTCTGGACAGTCCTAGGTTCACTTAGGCATTACGGATGGCTGATCGTATCAGTCATCAGTACGTATGGGTCAGTTTTCATGTACTAATGGGACCACTCTTGACATTCCATGGTCTGTTGAGACAAATCCTTCCATTCAGTATGGATAAGGCTAATCATATCAGCCTATCAATACGTGTGGGTCAATTGTTTATGGCCTGATGGACAAGTCTGGATAATCCTTGGTCCTTCCAGGCAGTAAGGATGGCTGATCGTATCAGCCTATCAGTACGTTTGGGTCATTTTTCATGTACTTATGGGACCAGTCTGGACAGTCCATGGTCCGTTCAGTTAAATCCTTCCATTCAGTACGGATAAGGCTGATCGTATCAGCGTATCAGTACGTGTGGGTCGATTTTTCATGGCCGAATGGACCAGTCTGTACAGTCCTTGGTCCGTCCAGGCAGTACAGATGGCTAATCGTGTAGCATCCCCGATACTGGATAGGATCTCCCGGATGGATCATGGTGCGAGGAGACGCATCAGTCAGGACATATGACCTAAAGACAAGCGTGTCATGGTCCAAAAACGTGGTGAAGAGAATCAGATAGTTGGAACTTATCAAAACAAGGAAGAGTCAAGCTAAAGAGATATGGACAAGTAATCCGGTAGCTGGACAAGGTCCGTATGAAGCTCAACCAGCTAGGTGGAGCTTGGAGGTAGCTCACACAGGTTAGGTCAGCTCACTGGAGCTGGTGGACTAGCTCACCCAGCTGATGCAGCTAGCAGTCAGCTCCTCTCAGCTGGGAGTAGTGTTAGGTTCTTGGGCAGTTGGGCTAGGTCGGGTCACGATTGGGTCATCCGGTTGGGTCTTGTGGTCAGGCCGTTGAGACAATGGCTTGGACAGTCCCTAGGCTCGGTCCAGGAAATTTTGAAAGGGTCCAGACTCCTCCAGGAACTGCTGGACAGGTAGTTAAGGCCGAAGGGATGCCATGGGACCAAAGGTGCCCATTCTCTTACCAAATGGTGTTCCCTTGGCCCAGGCAGTTGGCCACGCCTTCTTCTATATATACGGGACCCTGGGAACGAAAATTGCCATCATTATTCATAGGAAAACACAGAGAAAACTCCAGAGAGACAAGAGGAGAAAGGGAAAGAGAGATCAGCCCATTACAAGGCTGATATTGCTTGTTTGAGTGAATCTGGTAAGGATGATTGTTCAGGGAAGGCCGTGGGTTTGCAGGCACTCCAGGGATTCCTTCTTCTCCCTTAAATAGAAATAAAAACAGATTAAAACAGAGAGAAAGTCTGATTGAAATATCTAACCCCAAGAGTGGTGTGAAGGCAGCAAAGAGGCAGTTTTGAGGGCAATCAAGAGGGGAGTGGAGAACGACCCTCTGATGGGTTTAGATTATTGTTTCCCACGCCATGGGCTTACTATACATTCATACAACACACGAAAATAGCCAGGAGAGAAGATAGAAGACCGGAATTCAATTCCAATGGCTGAGACAGCCTTAAAGGCAGACGTGTGTAGAAAGGCAGTTTCATGGGAAACAAAGGGGGAAGTGATGCACGACCCTTGGGTGGTCTTTGATAATGGATGAACACGTCTAGGCTTCCTATGTGTCCTGGGAACACACGAAAATGGTAAGGAGAGAAGGGAGAAGGTCGGACTCCACTATCAAAGGCCAAGACAGCCTTGAGGGCGGATGAAGTGAAAACACTGGTTTCATGGGAGTTCCATGATGGGAACTTTGGTGAGACCCTTGATTGGATCCTATTAATTCTGTAGGTATGTGATGAAACTTGATGGAGGTGTGCTCCGGAAGAGCAAGGCCGCACTTGATAAGGGATGGCATAAGATCTACAAACATCATTGATAAGGTAAAATGTTTATGATTACTTTCTAGTTTATATTCTATCTCTTGTGGTGCTGTGGAGACCAAGTAAGGCACGCCCCTTGAAGACCATATAATGTGATATAAATTAAGGATCAAGGACCCTGATAGAAAGGGCGGATCATTGCTGATCTACCTCATCCATGTGGGATGATAGTTAGATGATGTTCATTGGTCAGTGATCCATGGAGGATCATGGGTTGATGTTGGGTTTGATCATGGTGTGAACCATTGATCCGTCCCATTGATGAGACACATGAGGGTACTAGTATCATAGGAAACATGTGGAGTGCAAGGTCCCATTCCTTTGGAACCAACAACAAGCAAAGGAGATGAGCAAGGCTAGTACTTGTAGGCATGGACCACCACTATGGAGCCGGGGTGTTTATACAAGGAAGGCCGTGTGTGATCTGATCATGGGCAAGGATAGACGACCTGATCCATAGATGATGGATCAAGGTGTCTGATCTTATTGGTCAAAGGATGCACCGGTGGTAAGAGAAAGATTAATTGGTTTTATGGCCGGTTAGGTAAGTGTGAAGACTCATCAGTTCTGAATCATATGGGGTGGTTGGTTGATTGACTTGGGATCTGATGGGCAATATAAGTCCATGAGGGGACTTTACTCAAGAGGAGCATACTCCTAAGACATGGAGGCACTGAACCAAGGCATTGGCCGGTTCAGGAACATAGTCCTTGTCCCTTGGCAGGACTGATCATGGCCGAGATCTATATTATCTTGGCCGAATTTGGGGAAACCCTTTTGGGAATCGCTTATTGGTGATTTAACATGAATTATCATAAATTTTAATTAGTTTTTCAGAATTGATTTGATACTGTCAATTTGACCAAATGGACTGATCATGATCAGAATCCATATGGTCTGGGTCTATAAATTGGATTCCGATTATGGTAATCTCTTAGTGGGGAATTATCAGGAGTTGTCATGAATTTTAATTAATTTTTGGAGCATGTTTGCTTGAGATCGTTTTTGTAGCTGAAGACTTCCCAAAGGTACTTGGTCTGTGGGGATGGTTGGCTGAATGACTAAGTACAAGGGGAAGGGTTTATACAGGTATAAGGAAGATGTACGAGTGGACGGGGAGCTGGGTGAAGCTACCTCGCAGCTCGATCAGCTGGAAGAGATGGAACCTCAGGTGAAGTTATTCAGCTCGGCTATCTGGATGAGCTAGCTAAACAGCTAAGTCACCTGGGACAGATGAGCTAACAAGCTCCGTGGTTGTGGAAAAGGTAAGATCTAGCATTTGTTTGCTTATATCTAGATAGAATGGTTAGGGGAATGGAATCTCGTAACTGGTATGACTTGGTTTATGTAGGATCGACCTTTGAGATAGCTGGTAGTTGAGTGTACTAACCATTAGCTGAGGTGTTAGACCAGACCAGTATTAGATTAAAGTTAGTCCAATGGTAAAGTAGAGAATATTCCGCTGTGCATAAATTGAAAGGATGTAAGCTAGGGAATGACTAAGGTAGTTTTTAGCTAAGAGCTAAGTAAACCTTCGCCTTAAGGGCAAACTATAAAAGGAAAGGTTGAAAAATTGAGAGGTTCAGTAAGTGTGTGGACCGAGCAACGTGAGGCATCGACCGCGGCCTAGACGGCCGGGTTCGGGTCTTACAGATCGAACAGCCTATCAGTACGTATGAATCATTTTTCATGTACTGATGGGACCAGTCCGGACAGTCCATGGTTCGTTTTAGTTAAATCCTTCCATTCTGTACAGTTAAGGCTGATCATATCATCCTATCAGTATGTATGGGTCGATTTTTCATGGACAGTCCATGGTTCGTTTGAGTTAAATCCTTCCATTCCTTGGTCTTTCCAGGCAGTACAGATGGCTGATCGTATCAGCTTATCAGTACGTATGGGTCATTTTCATGCACTGATGGGACCAGTCAGAACAGGCCATGGTCCGTTGAGTTAAATACTTCCATTCAGTATGGATAAGGCTGATCATATTAGCCTATCAGTACCTATGGGTCGATTTTTCATGGTCTGATGGACCAGTCTGGACAGTCCTTGGTCCTTCCAAGCAGTATAGATGGCTGATCGTATCAGGCTATCAGTACGTATGGGTCATTTTTGATGTACTAATGGGTCAAGTCCGGACAGGCCAAGGTCCGTTGAATTAAATCCTTCCATTCAGTATGGATAAGGCTGTTCATATAAGCCTATCAGTACGTAGGGGTCAATTTTTAATGGCCTGATGGACCAGTCTGGACAGTCCTAGGTTCACTTAGGCATTACGGATGGCTGATCGTATCAGTCATCAGTACGTATGGGTCAGTTTTCATGTACTAATGGGACCACTCTTGACATTCCATGGTCTGTTGAGACAAATCCTTCCATTCAGTACGGATAAGGCTGATAATATCAGCCTATCAATACGTGTGGGTCAATTTTTTATGGCCTGATGGACAAGTCTGGATAATCCTTGGTTCTTCCAGGCAGTAAGGATGGCTGATCGTATCAGCCTATCAGTACGTTTGGGTCATTTTTCATGTACTTATGGGACCAGTCTGGACAGTCAATGGTCTGTTGAGGTGACTTAGTGTTCCTCCTCATCCTCGGCAATATCCTATATCCCTACCATAAAGGCTTGGAGAAGGAACCTTAAACCGAACGCGGCCTGTAAGACCCGATCCTGGCCCAAAGGACCCAACTAGGACCCGCGGCTTTATTTTTCTAATTATGTAACTTTTGTTCACTTTTAAGGTCCAATATTTATCTAAGTCATTTTCAATCATATGAGGTTCAACCATTTCAATTCCTAAGTCTATTCAGATAAGAGAAATTGTATCTTTATTAATATAAAACATATGATCCAATACATAGATTCAGTTGCACAATAAGCTATCATAAGTTCATGTGTTCATACTAACTATACTATCCCACAACCACACATCCATCCACGGCTCAGGTCTTAATGGTTTCTTGGCCTTGCCACGATCCTGGTCTGATCCTGAAAACCAACACACACCACAAAACATATGTATAAGTACAATCTGATACCCTAACAGTCATGTCTACATTGCATGGTTCAGTTCTCCTGTACTATGTTCCATAACTATCCAATCAGTTCACAAGGCACACGGCCTCCCTCAGGACATCCCCCAGGACATCCTGAACACATAATCAACACACGGCCTGACTGATCTAATGTGGTCTAACCCATTGACCACACCGAACCACAACCGAATCAATCATAAACACACACATCCAAGCTTTGGCCGATCTCTCTCTCTCTCTTTCTTTCTTTCTTTCTCTCTGTCACGATTTGGGCGAGCTTTCCTTAGGGAAAATTATGTAAATTCTGGACCCCAAGAGTCTGTATTTATAGGGGAGAATCGACCATTAACTGCATGGGGAAACAGGTGTGACTAGTTGGCCCAATGCGTGCAACTTTCACCATTCGCACCCTTTCCCCATAACTGCCTCCAACCACCCATCTCTCTCTCTTATCCTGTTCGAACGAAGGCCCCATAGTCTTTTCCACTGCATTGCTTCCTTGTCCAAGCCCCCAAACTGTTCGGACCCCCCTTAGCCAACCAGACCGGCCTCATAACATCCCATGACCGAGCCCCTTAGCCAAGACCCGAACACTCCCCCAAGCTGAGGTGAGCTGGTTGCTAGCTGCCCCAGCGAAGTGAGCTACTGGTCCAGCTACTGAAGCTGACCTAGGCTAGTGTGAGCTGCACTGAGCTTCATATAGCTGGTCGAGCTACTTCCATGCTTCGTCTGTCTGTCTTAGAACTCGTCCAACTCTTCTTTCCTTGTCTCCATCCGATTCTGGTTAAGTCTCAGCCTACTGATGCACTTAACCATCCGTTCCAGCCATGATACGCTTGTCTTTAGGTCATGCGACCTGACTAGTGCATCTCCTCGTACCATGGTTATGCCCGAAGGCCTTACCTAGAATCAGGGATATGACAAGTCTCCGCCACTTGAGATGGATTCATCCTCGAATCCGACCATACAAAGCCTCATATGGCGACATCCCAATGCTAGTGTGATAGTTGTTTTTGTAAGCAAACTCCACCAAAGGCAGATGTCTTTCCCATGAAACTCCCCAGTCCAAGACACATGCCCTCAACATGTCTTCCATCGTCTGGATGGTTCTCTCTGACTGACCATCCGTTTGTGGATGATAGTATGTACTCACGTTCACTCTTATTCCCAAGGCCTTTTGGAAAGCTTTCCAGAAGTAAGAAGCAAACCGAGGATCTCTATCTGAAACAATACTGGCCGACACTCCATGCAGGCGTACTATCTCGTCCATGTAGGTCTGTACCAAGGGCTCCACACCATCAGTCTTCTTGATTGGTATGAAATGAGCTGCCTTGGTCAAACGATCCACCACTACCCATACTGAATCTTTCCAGTTCCTGGTCGTGGGAAAACCAGACACAAAGTCCATGGTGATATAATCCCACTTCCAGGCAATCTGGACAGTCTTTGGTCCTTCCAGGCAATATGGATGGCTGATCGTACCAGTCGATCAGTACGTATGGATCATTTTTCATGTACTGTTGGGACCAATCCGGACAGTCAATGGTACGTTGAGGTAAATCCTTCCATTCAGTTTGGATAAGGCTGATCGTTTTATCCTATCAATACGTATGGATCAATTTTTCATGGCCTGATGGACCAGTCTGGACAGTCCTTGGTCCTTCCAGGCAGTACAGACGGCTGATCGTACCAGCATATCAGTACGTATTTGTCATTTTTGACGTATTGTTGGGACCAGTCCGGACAGTCCATGGTCTGTTGAGTTAAATACTTTCATAAAGTACGGTTAAGGCTGATCATATAAGCCTATCAGTATGTATGAGTCGATTTTTCATGGCCTGATGGACCAGTCTGGACAGCCCTTTGTCTTTCCAGGCAGTACAGATGGCTGATTGTACCAGCCTATCAGTACGTATGGGTCATTTTTCATGTACTGTTGGGACCACTCCAGACAGTCCATGGTCCGCTGAGTTAAATCCTTCCATTCAGTATGGTTAAGGCTGATCATATCATCCTATCAGTACGTATGGGTCGATTATTCATGTCCTGATGGACCAGTCTGGAAAGTCCTTGGTCCTTCCAGGCAGTACGGATGGCTGATCTTACCAGCAGATCAGTACGTATGGGTCCTTTTTAATGTACTGTTGGGACCAGTCCAGACAGTCCATGGTCCGCTGAGTTAAATCCTTCCATTCAGTATGGTTAAGGCTGATCATATCAGTCTATCAGTACGTATGGATCGATTTTTCATGGCCTGATGGACCAGACTGGACAGTCCTTGGTCCTTCCAGGCAGTACGGATGGCTGATCGTACCAGCAGATCAGTATGTATGGGTCCTTTTTAATGTACAATTGTGACCAGTCCAGACAGTCCATGGTCCGCTGACTCAAATCTTTCCATTCGGTATGGATAAGTCTGATAATTTCAGCCTATCAGTATGTATGGGTCAATTTTTCATGACCTGGTGGACCAGTTTGGACAGTCCTTGGTCCTTCCAGGCAGTAAGGATGGCTGATTGAACAAGCCTATCAGTACATATGGGTCATTTTTCATGTACTGTTGGGACCAGTCTGGACAGTCCATGGTCTGTTGAGTTAAATTCATCCATTCAGTACGGTTAAGGCTGATCATATCAGCGTATCAGTACATATGGGTCGATTATTCATGGCCGGATGGACCAGTCTGGATAGTCCTTGTTCCTTCCAGGCAGTACGGATGGCTGATCGTACCGGCAGAACAGTACATATGGGTCCTTTTTAATGTACAATTGCGACCAGTCCAGACATTCCATGGTCCGCTGACTTAAATCCTTCCATTCGGTATGGTTATGGCTGATCATATCAGTCTATGAGAGTACGTATGGGTCGATTTTTCATGGCCTGATGGACCAGGCTGGACAGTCCTTGGTCCACCTAGGCGGTACGGATGGCTAATCGTATCAGCCTATCTGTATGTATGGATCAGTTTTCATGTACTGATGGGACCAGTTTGGACAGTCCATAGTCCGTTGAGTTAAATCCTTACTTTCAGTACGATTAAGGCTGATCATATCAGCTTATCAGTACATATGAGTCGATTTTTCATGGCCTGATAGACCAGTCTGGACAGTCCTTGGTCCTTCCAGGCAGTACAGATGGCTGATCGTACCAGCCGATCAATATGTATTGATCATTTTTCATGTACTGTTGGGACCAGTCCAGACATTCCATGGTCCACTGAGTTAAATCCTACCATTCGGTATGGTTAAGGCTGATCATATTAGTTTATCAGTACGTATGGGTCAATTTTTCATGGCCTGATGGACCAGGCTGGACCACCCTTGGTCCACCTAGGCAGTACGGATGGCTGATCGTATCAGCCTATCTGTACGTACGGGTCATTTTTCATGTACTGATGGGACCAGTTTGGACAGTCCATGGTCCGTTGAGTTAAATCCTTCCTTTCAGTACGGTTAAGGCTGATCATATAAGCCTATCATTACGTATGAGTTGTTTTTTCATGGCCTGATTGACCAGTCTGGACATTCCTTGGTCCTTCCTGGCAGTACAAATGCTGATCATATCAGCCTATCAATACATATGGGTCATTTTTCATGTACTGATGGGACCAGTCCGGATAGTCCATGGTCCGTTGAGTTAAATCCTTCCATTCAGTTGGGATGACGCTAATCATTTCAGCCTATCAATACGTACGGGTCGCCTTTTCATGCCCTGATGGACCAGTCTTGACAGTCCTTGGTCCTTCCAGGCAGTACAGATGGCTGATCATATCAGCCTATCAGTACGTATGAGTCGATTTTTCATGGCCTGATGGATCAGTCTGGACAGTCCATTGTCCTTCAAGGCAGTACAGATGGCTGATCGTATCAGCCTATCAGTACGAATGGGTCATTTTTCATGTACTGATGGGACCAGTCCGTACAGTCCATGGTACGTTGAGGTAAATCCTTCCATTCAGTTTGGATACGGCTGATCGTTTCAGCCTATCAATACCTATGGGTCAATTTTTCATGGTCTGATGGACCAGTCTGGACAGTCCTTGGTCCTTCAAGGCAGTCCGGATTGCTGATCGTACCAGCCTATCAGTACGTATGTGTCATTTTTCATGTATTTTGGGACCATTACGGACAGTCCATGGTCCGTTGAGTTAAATCCTTTCATTCAGTACGGTTAAGGCTGATCTTATCAGTCTATCAGTACGTATAACTCGATTTTTCATGGCCAGATGGGCCAGTCTGGACAAGGCTTTGTCCTTCCAGGCAGTAGGGATGGCTGATCGTATCAGCCTATCAGTATGTATGGGTCATTTTTCATGTAATGATGGGACCAGTCCGGACAGTCCATGTTCCGTTGAGTTAAATCCTTCCATTCAGTTTGGATAAGGCTGATCATTTCCGCCTATCAGTACGTATGGGTCAATTTTTCATGGCCTGATGGACCAGTCTGGATAGTCCTTGTTCCTTCCAGGCAGTACAAATGGTTGATCGGACCAGCCTATCAGTACGTACGAGTCATTTTTCATGTATTGATCGGACTAGTCCGGACAGTCCATGGTCCGTTGACTTATATCCTTCCATTCAGTTTTTATAAGGCCGGTCAATTCAGCCTATCAGTACATATGGGTCGATTTTTCTTAGCCTGATGGACCAGTCTGGACAGTCCTTGTTCCTTCCAGGCAGTACGGATGGCTGATCGTATCAGCCTATCAGTACGTATGGGTCATTTTTCATGTACAGTTGGGACCAGTCCGGACTTTCTATGGTTCGTTGAGTTAAATCCTTCCATTTAGTACGGCTAAGGCTGATCATATCAGCTTATCAGTATGTATGAGTCGATTTTTCATGGCCTGATAGACCAGTCTAGACAGTCCTTTGTCCTTCCAGGCAGTACGTATGGCTGATCGTACCAGCCTATCAGTACGTACGGGTCATTTTTCATGTACTGATGGGACCACTCCGGAAAGTCCACGGTACGTTGGATTTAAAAACTTCCATTCAGTACGGTTAAGGCTGATCATATATGCCTTTCAGTACGTATGAGTCGATTTTTCATGGCCTGATGAACCAGTCGGGACAATCCCTTGCCCTTCCAGGCAGTACGGATGCCTGATCATATCAGCCTATCAGTATGAATGGGTCATTTTTCATGTACTGATGGGACCAGTCCGGACAGTCCATGTTCCGTTGAGTTAAATCCTTCCATTCAGTTTGGATAAGCCTGATCATTTCAGCCTATCAGTACGTATGGGTCAATTTTTCATGGCCCGATGGACCAGTCTGGACAGTCCTTGGTCCTTCCAGGCAGTACGAATGGTTGATCGTACCAGCCTATCAGTACTTACGAGTCATTTTTCATGTATTGATCAGACCAGTCCGGACAGTCCATGATCAGTTGAATTTTTCATGTATTGTTGGGACCATTCCGGACAGTCCATGGTCAGTTGAGTTAAATCCTTTCATTCAGTACGGTTAAGGCTGATCATATCAGTCTCTCAGTACGTATAACTTGATTTTTCATGGTCAGATGGACAAGTCAGGACAAGGCTTTGTCCTTCAAGGCAATACGGATGGCTGATCGTATCAGCCTATCAGTATGTATGGCTGATCATATCAGCCTATCAGTACGAATGGGTCATTTTCATGTAATGATGGGACCAGTCCGGACAGTCCATGTTCTGTTGAGTTAAATCCTTCCATTTAGTTTGGATAAAGCTGATCATTTCAGCCTATCAGTACGTATGGGTCAATTATTCATGGCCCGGTGGACCAGTCTGGACAGTCCTTGGTCCTTCCAGGCAGTACGAATGGTTGATCGTACCAGCCTATCAGTACGTACGAGTCAATTTTCATGTACTGATCGGACCAGTCCGGACAGTCCATGGTCCGTTGAGTTATATCCTTCCATTAAGTTTTTATAAGGCTGATCAATTCAGCCTATCTGTACATATGGGTCGATTTTTCTTAGCCTGATGGACCAGTCTGGACAGTCCTTGTGCCTTCCAGGCAGTACGGATAGCTGATCGTAGCAGCCTATCAGCGTATGGGTCATTTTTCATTTACTGTTGGGACCAGTCCGGACAGTCTATGGTTCGTTGAGTTAAATCCTTCCATTCAGTACGGCTAAGGCTGATCATATATGCTTATCAGTACGTATGAGTCGATTTTTCATGGCCTGATGGACCAGTCTGGACAGTCCTTTGTCTTTCCAGGTAGTATGTATGGCTGATTGTACCAGCCTATCACTACGTACGGGTCATTTTTCATGTACTGATGGGACCACTCCGGAAAGTCCACGGTACGTTGATTTAAATAGTACCATGCAGTGCGGTTAAGGCTGATCATATCAGCCTATCAGTACGTATGTTTCGATTTTTCATGGCCTGATGGACCAGTCGGGACAATCCTTTGTCCTTCCAGGCAGTACGGATGCCTGGTCGTATCAGCCTATCAATACGAATGGGTCATTTTTCAGGTACTGATGGGACCAGTCCGGACAGTCCATGGTAAGTTGAGGTAAATCCTTCTATTCAGTTTGGATAAGGCTGATCGTTTCAGCCTATCAATATGTATGGGTCAATTTTTCATGGCCTGATGAACCAGTCTGGACAGTCTTTGGTCCTTCCGGGCAGTACAGATTAATGATCGTACCAGCCTATCAGTACATATGGGTCATTTTTCATGTACTGTTGGGACCAGTCCGGACAGTCCATGGTCCATTGAGTTAAATCCTTCCATTTGATACGGTTAAGGCTAATCATATCAGCCTGTCAGTACGTGTGGTCGATTTTTCATGGCCTAATGGACCAGGCTTGACAGTCCTTGGTCCACCTAGGCAGTATAGATGGCTGATCATATCAGCATATTTATACGTATGGGTCATTTTTCATGTACTGATGGGACCAGTTTGGACAGTCCATGGTCCGTTGAGTAAAATACTCCCTTTCAGTACGGTTAAGGTTGATCATATCAGCCTATCAGTACGTATGAGTCGATTTTTCATGGCCTGATGGACCAGTCTTGACAGTCCTTGGTCCTTCCAGGCAGTACAAATGGCTGACCTTATCAGCCTATCAGTACGTATGGGTCATTTTTCATGTACCGATGGGACCAGTCCAGACAGTCCATGGTCCATTTAGTTAAATCCTTCCATTCAGTTTGGATAAGGATGATCATTTAAGCCTCTAAGTACGTACGGGTCGATTTTTCATGGCCCGATGGACCAGTTTGGACAACCCTTGGTCCTTTCAAGCTGTAAGATTGGCTGATCGTACAAGCCTATCAGTACGCATGGGTCATTTTTCATGTACTGATCGGACCAGTCCGAACAGTCCATGGTCTGTTGAGTTAAATCCTTCCATTCAGTACGGTTAAGGCTGATCATATCAGCCTATCAGTACATATTAGTCTATTTTTCAAGGCCTGATGGACCAGTCTGGACAGTCCTTTGTCCTTCCAGGCAGTACGGATGGCTGATCGTATCAGCCTATCAGTACGAATGGGTCATTTTTCATGTACTAATTGGACCAGTCCGGACCGTCCATGGTGCGTTGAGGTAAATCCTTCCATTCAGTTTGGATACGGCTGATCGTTTCAGCCTATGAATACCTATGGGTCAATTTTTCATGGCCTGATGGACCAGTTTGACAGTCCTTTGTCCTTCCAGGAAATACAGATGGTTGATCGTATCAGCCTATTAGTATGTATGGCTGATCATATCAGCCTATCAGTATGTATTGATCATTTTTCATGTACTGATGGGACCACTCCGGACAGTCCATGGTCCGTTGAGTTAAATCCTTCCATTCAGTTTGGATAAGGCTGATAATTTCAGCTTATCAGTACGTATGGGTCGATTTTTCAAGGCCCGATGGACAAGTCTGGACAGTCCTTGGTCCTTCCAGGCAGTACGAATGGCTGATCGTACCAACCTATCAGTACGTACGGGTCATTTTTCATGTACTGATCGGACAAGTCCGAACAGTCCGTGGTCCGTTGAGTTAAATCCTTCCATTCAGTTTGGATAAGGCTGATCAATTCAGCCTATCAGTACGTATGGGTCGATTTTTCTTGGCCTGATGGACCAGTCTGGACAGTCCTTGTTCCTTCCAGGCAGTACGGATGGCTGATCGTAACAGCCTATCAGTACGTATGGGTCATTTTTCATGAACTGATGGGACCAGACCGGACAGTCAATGGTCCGTTTAGTTAAATCCTTCCATTCAGTTTGGATCAGGCTGATCATTTCAGCCTATCAGTACGTATGGGTCGATTTTTCATGGCCTGATGGACCAGTCTGGACAGTCCTTGGCCCTTCCAGGCAGTACTGATAGGCTGATCGTACCAGCCTATGAGTACGTATGGGTCATTTTTCATGTACTGTTGGGACCAGTCCGGACAGTCCATGGTACGTTGAGTTAAATCCTTCCATTCAGTACGGTTAAGGATGATCATATCAGCTTATCATAATGTATGAGTCAATTTTTCATGGCCTGATGGACCAGTCTGGACAGTCCTTTGTCCTTCCAGGCAGTACGTATGGCTTATCGTACCAGTCTATCTGTACATATAGTTCATTTTTCATGTAGTGATGGGACCAGTCCGGACAGTCCACGGTACGTTGATTTAAATACTTCCATTTAGTACAGTTAAGGCTGATCATATTAGCCTATCAGTACGTATGAGTCGATTTTTCATGGCCTGGTGGACCAGTCTGGACAGTCCTTTGTCCTTCCAGGCAGTACGGATGGCTGATTGTATCAGCCTATCAGTACGTATGGCTGATCGCATCAGCCTATCAGTATGTATGGGTCATTTTTCATGTACTGATGGGACCAGTCCGGACAGTCCATGGTCCGTTGAGTTAAATCCTTCCATTCAGTTTGGATAAGGCTGATCATTTCGCCTATCAGTACGTATGGGTCGATTTTTCATGGCCCGATGGACAAGTGTGGACAGTCCTTGGTCCTTCCAGGCAGTACGAATGGCTGATCGTGTAAGACCCGATCCTGGCCCAAAGGACCCAACTAGGACCCGCAGTCTTACTTTGCTTACTTATGTAATTTTTGTTCATTTTAAAGGTTCCATAATC
>MU109118.1:0-19036 GCA_012274485.2 Sinapis alba | reverse complement strand
CGAATGGCTGATCGTATCATCATATCAGTACGTATGGGTCATTTTTCACGTATTGGTGGGACCAATCTGGACAGTCCTTTGTCCGTTGAGTGAAATTCTTCCATTCAGTATGGACAAGGCTGATCATATCAGCCTATCAGTCCGTATGGGTCGATTTTTCATGGCCTAATGGACCAGTCTGGACAGTCCTTGGTCCTTTCAGGCAGTACAGATGGCTGATCGTATCAGCCTATCAGTACGTATGGCTGATCGTATCAGCCTATCAGTACATATGGGTGATTTTTCATGTACTTATGGGACCATTCTAGACAGTCCATTGTCCGTTGACTTAAATACTTCCATTCAGTACAGTTATGGCTGATCTTATCAGCCTATCAGTACGTATGGGTCAATTTTTCATGGCCTGATGGACCAGTCTGGACAGTCCTTGGTCCATCCAGGCAGTACGGATGGCTGATCGTATAATAATATCAGTACGTATGGGTCATTTTTCATGTACTGAGTGGACCAGTGTGGACGGTCCTTGGTCAATCCAGGCAGTATGGATGGCTGCTCGTGTCATCATATCCGTACCTATGGGTCATTTTTCATGTACTGATGGGACCAGTCTGGACAGTCCATGGTCTGTTGAGTTAAATCCTTCCATTCAGTACATATAAGGCTGATCATATCAGCCTATCAGTTTGTATGGGTCGATTTTTCATGGCCTGATGGACCTGTCTCGACAGTCCTTGGTCCTTCCAGGCAGTACGGATGGCTGATCAAATCAGCCTATCAGTACGTATGTGTCATTTTTCATGTACTGATGGAACCAGTCCTGACAGTCCATGAACCGTTTAGTTAAATCCTTCCATTTAGTTTGGATAGGGCTTATCATTTCAGCCTATCAGTATGTATGGGTCGATTATTCATGGCCTGATGGACCAGTCTGGACAGACCTTGGTCTTTCCAGGCAGTATGGATGGCTGATCCTATCAGCCTATCAGTATGTATGGGTCATTTTTCATTTATTGTTGGGACCAGTACGGACAGTCCATGGTCCGTTGAGTTAAGTCATTCCATTAAGTACGGACAAGGCTGATCATATCAGCCTATCAGTCCGTATGGGTCGATTTTTCATGGCCTGATGGACCAGTCTGGACAGTCCTTGGTCCATCCAGGCAGTACGGATGGTTGATCGTATCAGCCTATCAGTACATATGGCTGATCGTATCAGCCTATCAGTACGTATGGGTGATTTTTCATGTACTGATGGGACCAGTCTAGACAGTCCATGGTGTGTTGAGTTAAATACTTCATTCAGTATTGTTAAGGCTGATCATTTCATCCTATCAGTACGTATGGGTAAATTTTTCATGGCCTGATGGACCAGTCTGGACACTCCTTGGTCCATCCAGGCAGTACGGATGGCTGATCGTATCATCATATCAGTGTGTATGGGTCATTTTTCATGTACTGATGGGACCAGTGTGGACGGTCCTTGGTCCATCCAGGCAGTACGGATGGCTGATCGTATCATCATATCAGTACGTATGGGTCATTTTTCATGTACTGATGGGACAAGTCTGGACAGTCCATGGTCCGTTGAGTTAAATTCTTCCATTCAGTACGGACAAGGCTGATCATATCAGCCTATCAGGCCGTAAGGGTTGATTTTTCATGACCTGATGGACCAGTCTGGACAGTCCTTGCTCCATCCAGGCGGTACGGATGGCTGATCGTATCAGCCTATCAATACGTATGGCTGATCGAATCAGCCTATCAGTACGTATGGGTGATTTTTCATGTACTGATGGGACCAGTCTGGACAGTCAATGGTCCGTTGAGTTAAATACTTCAATTCAGTACGGTTAAGGCTGATCATATCAGCCTATCAGTACGCATGGGTCGATTTTTCATGGCCTGATGGACAAGTCTTGTAAGACCCGCACCCGGCCGACTAGGACGCGGTCGAATGCTTATGTCGCTCGGTCCATACGCTGACCGAACCACTCAACTTATGCGCAGCGGAATATTCTCTACTTAACCATTGGACTAACTCCAGTTTAATACTGGTCCGTTCGAATCAGCTCAGCTAATGGTTAATACTCTCAACTACCAGCTAGCGCAAAGGTCAATCCTACCTAAACCAAGTCATACCAGTTCTGAGGTTCCGTCCCCCTGAACCATTCTATCTAGATCTATGCAAGAATTCCTAGACCTTACCTTGGCCACATCCACGGAGATCGTTAGCTCATTGTCTTAGCTGTCCCCAGTTTATTCAGCTAGTTCGTCCAGCTCTGCTGAGCTGAACCACTTCACTTGAGCTTTCTCTTGCTCTGTTCCATCTGATCGAGCTGCGAGGTAGATTCGCCCAGCTCCCCGTCTACTCGTCCAGCTCTCATATACCTGCATGAAATCTCCCCTAGGTACTTACCCATTCATCCAACCACCCCCACTGACCAAGCAACCTTTGGGAAGTCTTCAATGGTAAATTACATGCATATAGCTCTTCTCGGGTCATGCATCCCTCAACATCCTTTGTAGGATATAATAACAAGTCCATCTCAAGGACTAACAATACTCACCAGATCTTAAGTCAATCAACCAACCACCCCACATGACTCAGAACTGATGAGTCTTCAGACATACCAAACCGGCCATGGAACTATGTCCCACTAGAGCCGATCAGTCTTACTCATACAACTGATGCTGTAAGACCTGATCCTGCATTCCTCAATCCAACTAGACCGCGGTCTTACCAAACAATCCTAACAAGTTTGATTCCATTAATTCTGAAGACAATATTTTCGTAAGTATTTATCAGATATTTGAGGTTCATTGACAACAGAATACAAGCGGAAGCAATAAGGAAAATAGATACTCCATAGATAGATAAAACAGAAACAAACATCATTCCTTCATTCAGCAGAAACAAGTTGCACAATAGGCTAAAGCATAAATTCACAAGTTCCACAATAGACTACTAAGATAACACGGCAATTATGTATGACCCATTCACCACACATCTTCCCATGGCCTGAGTCCTCACGGTGCCTTTCCTTTACCACGGTCCAAGTCTGTACCTGAGACCAACACCATCACACAACACAAACACATGATCAGTTTATTACACAAGAATACTATCCCACAGCATGGTTGGAATCGATTCTAAACACCACTTTACACATCAATGCCACTTCTGGCAATTTTACAAAGTATTCCAAAAATTAATTAAGATTAATGATAATTCATGATAATTATCAACTAGGAGATTTCCAAAAGTAATTTATCAAATTCGGCCTAGATCATATAGATCTCGACCAAGATCAGTCCGGCCAAGGCCATGGACTATTATCACTAATTTGATCCGGCCAAAGCCTAAAATCGGTGTCTTCATACCTGAAACATCAACATCCAATACCACAAAAAAAGAGATGAAGAACAGAGTATAAGATCAGAGTAAGGTGTAACCATCCGAACCAGACAGATCCATAACCACAGATGGCTTAACCATCGGTTATGTTCACTGGTTCTTGGTCACACCTCTCACCTTAGTATTACGATCTCCAGAGGCCAACACCTTCTCCATCTCCTTCTCTTTTTCTTTCTGCCTTGTATCCATCCTTTCCAACTTTACAGACTGATCCGACCGGAATCCATCAAAGGAAACACCATAAATCGGTTTCTCTTTCTCTTTGTCTCTCAAAGTTCTTCTATGAGTTTTCTCTGGTTTCTTTTGGATTCAATTTCGACAGACAGGAGTAAAATGGAGAAGAAATCAATTATAACTTCCTTTCCCAACCGTCTGGACGAGCAGTTTCTCAAAGTAAAGAAAAGGGAGCACTTTTGTCCCATAACCGTCCATAACCACCCATTGGCGGTTTCTCCTTTTCTTCTTTTCCACAAAATTGATTAAAACTTAAACCAAACCGGATCCAATTAAATACCAATCAACAATAAACGATCCCAATCAGACCCACCGTTTCGGTCCATAACCGCTCGGATCCGACCACACTGGTCTGAACCGGAACACTCCTCCAAGCTGAGATGAACTGTCCCATAACTGTTCCCAGCTGACTGAGGTAATATTCCATCTCCTGTGAGCTGATCAAGTCACTGTGAACTGATATCCAGCTGACTGAAGTCTTGTGAGCTGATTTCCAGCTGCACCTAGCTGATTGAGCTGAATACGGACCTCATACAGTTTCCCGTTCACTCTTCCAACACTTTTCCTACTCATCTTTCCCATTTCCTGGTAAGTCTCAGTTCCCAGATGCCCTTAACCCTCTTTCCGGACCATGGAACGTTTGTCTCAAGGTCTTACGACCTGACTGGTGCGGTTCCTCGCACCATGCTCCGTCCGGATGATCCTATCTAGGATCGGGGACATGACAAGTCTCCCCCACTAACATGAGTTTCGTCCTCGAATCCGAGTTAAGTGTTTCTTCAGGAAGAAATTGTCTGTACCGTTCTGGATACTAAGCCTTCATTCTTGCCTCCGTTTCCTAAGTTATGAGATCTTCACCATTGTAATCCCACACCACTTTAATCATGGGAACCGTCTTCTTTCTCATTGCCTTCTCTGACCGATCTACGATCCGAACCTGCCTTGTCTCTAAGGTGAGGTTCTTCCCTATATCAGCAGGGATCTCAAGAAAAACAATGTCCTGGTCCGTTAGGCACTTCCGGAGTTGGGATACATGGAATACATTGTGATATGCATCCATTGCCGATGGCAAGTTCAACTTGTATGCCACTGCACCCACTCTCTCTATGATCCTGAACGGACCTAAATACCTAGGATCCAGTTTCTTTTGTCCAGAAACCCTGGTCCTACCCTTCAAGGTAATCATCTTGAGATACACCAAGTCATCAACTTCAAACTCAAGATGTTTCCTACGCTTGTCAGCATAGCTCTTCTGGCGATCATGCGCCTCTTTCATCTTTTCCTTGACCATTCTGATCTTTTCACTGGTTTCTTCCACAATCTCAGGACCTAACATGCTACGCTCCCCCACTTGGGTCCAGCATAGAGGTGTCCTGCCGGCCTACCATACAAAGCCTCATATGGCGACATGCCAATTCTGGTATGCAAGCTGTTATGGTATGCAAATTCCACAAAAGGTAAGTGTTTCTCCCAAGACTCTCCCCAGTCTAAAACACATGCCCTTAGCATATCCTCCAATGTCTGAATGGTCCTTTTGGACTGTCCATCCGTCTGAGGATGATAAGACGTACTCATGTTTACTCTGGTTCCCAAGGCTTTCTGGAAAGCCTGCCAGAAGTAAGATGTAAACCTTGGATCTCTATCCGAGACAATGCTTGCTGCAACACCATGCAACCGCACTATCTCATCCATGTATATCCTCGCAATCTGATCCACTCCAACCTCTTTCCGAAATGGTAGGAAATGAGCTGAATTGGTCAAACGATCAACCACAACCCAAACCGCATCCTTCCGGTTCCTAGTTGTAGGAAACCCAGTCACAAAGTCCATTGTGATGTGATCCCACTTGTTGGGGATAGATTACATCTACCCACATAGGCCCATTTAAGTGTGAACTCGGCCCATCATCATAACGAAGTCGGCCCATGAGGCCTGTCAGACCGACTTCGACAATAGAAAAGGTGTATATATAGAAGGAGGTTGGAAGAAAGAAGGGAGAGGCATACTTGAAAGGCAAGCTAGAATTAGGGTTTTCATTACTCATTCTTTGTTCAAACCTTGTTCTTCTTCAAACAAATCGATTCTTCATCAATAAAACTCTTCGATTCACCTTCTTAATAGTCTCTTTGAAAAATCCACAATCGAAATCCATATCCAATCTAGGGTTACCGATTTCGGATTCAACAATTGGCGCCGTCTGTGGGGATTCTTTGAAGAACAACGATCAAGAAACATCAAATCAGAACGATGACAGCATCGCCAACAAACCAAGTAGGTCAACAGCCCGTCGACCTGAACGCCGTCTTGGCCTCTCTCGCCGTCGTCGTTCAAAGAGTCGATCAACAAGATGCCGCTAATAAGGCGACTCAAGAACGTCTCGAGACAATCGCCGCTGCTTGTCTACCTCCTGCACAAGCAGACGACCAAGATCCGGATACTGCCCGGCGACGTTTGTTCCAAACGACAATGCGAAATCAGGCAGCCGATCAAGCAACCAACGAAGAACTTCTACGTCTTCAAGGAACGATTAAAGACATGTGGTCAAAAATCCATCAAGCCACGAGTTTCGCACCAGAAATCGCACTCAAAAAACTCTCTTCACCAAGAAAATCACCGACGTCCGAGTACGGCATCAGGACAAACTTCGAGTACCTTCTTTCCGCGGAGATTCTGACCCCAGCGACCATATGACCAGTTTTAATATTGCTATGGGACGAGCTTATTTCTCCACGGAAGAACGAGATGCCGGCTATTGCCAACTCTTTGTTGAAAGTTTAGCAGGACCTGCCCTTACCTGGTTTTCTCGGTTAACTGCGGATTCAATCAGCACCTTTAAGGAACTTTCTACCGAGTTCCTCAAACATTATTCCATGTATATTCGTCAAGGGGCCTCAGCAACCGACTTGTGGAAGATCTCTCAGGGACAGAAGGAATCCCTCCACAACTTCATGGAACGGTTCAAGAACCTCGTCTCCAAAGTCGATGTCCCGGACAAGATGGCGGTGGAGGCTTTACGCAACGCGTTATGGATTAGGTCGTATTTCCGATCTGACCTCTACATGAATAGTACAATCTCCCTAGAAGACGCACTCCACAGGGCGAATGGTTTCATCCGAATGGAGGAGGATAACGCCGCCTATACCGCAAAACATAATGCATTGAAGGCTCAGTTGACGCCAAAAGCAACGACCACCTATCAGGAACCTCGTCAGCATCAACCTAACGAAAAGAAAGCAAAAGTCTTCTCGGCAACCGAGGAACCTGATGCATCTCCCTCCACATCAAAAACCGATCGACCATGGAACGTATGGGACAGAACCCTTGATGGGAAGCCCTTAACATACGATAACTAAATTCTGCACTTACCATAAGGCCAAAGGCCACGACACTAAGGAGTGCAAGCAACTCACGGAAGCCCTATTCTCAGCGTTCAGAAACGGTGCCGTCACGCCCGATCCGCCAAAGTCGAAACAGAACCGAAAGAAAGGGAGCTTTTTTTTCCAAAGAACCGACAAGCTAGTGCCAAGAAACAGGAATCCAACCAAGCGGTCCACCCCGATGATCAGGATGCGGCCGCTCCACCCCGACACCGTGATGATACCGATATGGAGGACGAAAGACCGCAAGTAGCTCGGCGGATCAACGTTATCTTGGAAGCCCCCTTACCTTCCTGTGCTATGGAAAACAAGGACATCTCTGATCTCCGGGATCATCTCCAGCATAGGCGCTCTACGATCGATCTGCGAGACGTCCTCCTTCGAAGAAAGAAATTGGGGCCTCCTGAGAACGGAGATAACCGGGATCTACGAGGTTATCTTCAATGCAAGCATTCTATAACCGAGCTGCGAGAATTTCCCCTTCAGGACAAAAAATCAGAACCATCCAAGGTCAACGATAGCTACGACCTCCGATATCACTTACAACACGTTCGTTCCACAAATGATTTGCGAGATCCTCACTCACAAATCAAGAAACCAGTGATTCCGGGAGACGATCTCCGAAATAAACTTACTACTAAGACGGGTGTCGCAACTCCTGACCTACGGGCGACACTCGCTGACAAGCGTCCCAGCGTCTTTCGCCGAATTAACGTAATTCGTGGCGGATCACCCCTGTGCAACGATTCGGTAAAATCAATAAAAGAATACCAACGCAGAGCCGCAACTGCCCGACGATGGCCGACAAAGCATGAAGGAGAAACTTCTATAACATTTTCAGAAGGAGACCTCGTCGATATAGATCAGCCACACAACGACCCACTGCTAGTTGAGTTGCAAATTGGTACATGCGAGGTCACACGTGTACTCATCGACACTTGAAGTTTGGTCGATCTGATATTCCGATAGACCTTGGAAAAAATGATGGTAGATCTGAACGATATCAAGCCATCGTCGAGAGCCCTTACCGGTTTCAATGGTTCATCGACCTCCTTATTGGGAACCATCTGCCTTAACGTCTTTGCCAGGGGAGTAAATAAACTCGTTAAATTATCCGTCATCGACACCAAAACGCAGTACAACGCGATCCTGGGCACCCCATGGCTTCACATGATGCGTAAAATTTCCCACCAAGGAAGGTACCGTCTTCACATTGAAAGGGAATCAACGCCTCGCACGAAGCATGTTGATTTCCGATCTCAAAAGCCAGCTGGTCACTTTTCTCGTCGAGCCAGATAAAAAGCCGTCTCCACAAAAAGAGGAGACAGTGCAAGTCAGTATCGATCCTGATTATCCTGAGAGAACCGTAGGAATTGGCTCCGAACTAAGCGACACCCTAACCACCGAATTGACCACCTTCCTCCGGGCAAACAAATCAATGTTTGCCTGGACGACAGCCGACATGCCTGGTATTGACCCGGATGTTACATCACATTGACTCAACGTCGACCCAACGTACAAACCCATCAAGCAGAAGCGTCGAATGCTTGGTCCTGAAAGAGCTAAAGCCGTCAACGACGAAGTCGATAGACTTTTAGGGGCGGGGTCCATTGCCGAGGTTAAATATCCGGATTGGCTCGCGAACCCGGTCGTAGTCAAAAAGAAGAATGGGAAATGGAGGGTGTGCATCGATTTTACCGATCTAAACAAGGCATGCCCTAAGGACAGCTTGCCTTTGCCCCATATCGATCAGATGGTGGAATCTACGGCCGGAAATGAGCTCCTTTTGTTCATGGATGCCTTCTCAGGCTACAATCAGATTATGATGCACCCAGACGATCGCAAGAAGACATCATTCATCACGTACCGCGGCACATACTGTTATCGAGTTATGCCATTTGGACTTAAGAACGCATGAGCTACTTATCAACGACTCGTTAATAAAATGTTTGCCGACAAATTAGGAGTCACCATGGAAGTCTACATTGACGACATGCTGGTCAAATCACTCGTCGCCAAAGACCATGTTCGACACCTATCTGAATGTTTCGATACCTTAAACAAGTACGGGATGAAACTGAACCCGGCAAAGTGCACTTTTGGAGTTACGTCGGGAGTATTTCTTGGTTATATCGTCACGAAATGAGGAATCGAAGCAAATCCGAAACAAATCTCCGCGGTTTTGGACTTACCTGATCCCGAAACGTCGCGGGAAATTCAGCGTCTAACCGGACGAGTTGCAGCGCTTAATCGTTTCATCTCCCGGTCCACCGATAAGTGCCTCCCTTTCTACGAGTTGCTGCGAGGGAATAAAAAGTTCCTTTGGGATGAAGTATGCGAACAAGCCTTCTCGGCACTAAAAAAATACTTAACGACTCCTCCGGTATTGACAAAACCAGAAGCAGGCGACACTCTATATCTCTACATCGCAGTCTCTTCTTCAGCAGTAAGCAGCGTTCTAATAAAGGAAGACCAAGGAGAACAGCATCCCATCTTCTATACCAGTAAACGTCTTACCGATGCAGAGACGAGATATTCCACCCTGGAAAAGATGGCCCTCGCTGTAGTAACATCGGCACGAAAACTGCGACCTTACTTCCAATCCCATTCCATTGTCGTTCTCACCGATCTGCCGCTACGAGCCATACTCCAAAATGCTAACCAGTCAGGGAGACTTTCTAAGTGGGCCATCGAACTCAGCGAATACGATATCTCATATAAAAGCAGGCCCGCAATAAAGGCTCAAGTTTTGGCCGACTTCATCGTCGAAATTTCTCCCGATCAAGCGGCTGATCTCGACATCCCAATTAAAAATTGGATCTTGCATGTCGACGGAGCGTCATCCAACAAATGATCGGGAATAAGCGTTCATCTCCAATCACCCACCGGAGAACTCATCGAACAATCATTCCGACTCGGGTTTGCGGCATCAAAAAATGAAGCCGAATATGAAGCGTTAATTGCAGGTCTTCGTTTAGCCAAAGTAGTAGGAGCCAAACGAGTACAAGCCTTCTGCGATTCTCAGCTCGTCACCAGTCAGTTCAGCGGTGACTATGAGGCCAAAAATGAGAGGATGGATGCATATCTCGGCGTCATCAGAAAGTTGACGTCCGAGTTTGATCACTTCGAACTCGTCAAGGTTCCCAGAAAAGATAATTGCTTTGTCGACGCGTTAGCCGCACTAGGAAGCAATCAGAGGGATCAAGTCAAACGGACGATCCCCATTCAGACAGTTGAAAATCCGAGTATTTCTTTACCAATCGGTAAGGATGTCCACGCCATTTCCTCCACTATCACCGAGATCGTAGAGTCGACTACTCAAGATAATGATTGGCGAACCCCCTTTCTTGATTATCTGGATAAATGGGAATCCCGTCGACTTAAAGCGAAAAGCTCCAACTACGTCTCTATCAACGGTAAGTTACACCGGTGGACCGCAAATAAAGTTCTTCTTACCTGCGTCGGGAAGGAAGAAGCGGAACTCGTTATGATCGAGACTCATGAAGGAGAAGGCGGCAACCACAGTGGAGGCAGGGCCCTCGCGCTGAAACTTAAAACTCAGGGGCATTATTGGCCCACCATGGTCGCAGATTGCGAAGAATACGCATCACGCTGCGAAAAGTGCCAGCGCCACGCACCTAACATCCACTCACCAACCGAGTTGCTGAAAACCTCTGTCTCTCCATATCCATTCATGCGATGGGCAATGGACATAGTCGGCCCTCTAACAAGTTCTAAGCAAAGGCGTTTCTTACTCGTTTTGACCGATTATTTCACAAAGTAGGTTGAAGCCAAGGCCTACGTCCAAATCACCGAGAACGAGGTCTAAAGTTTCGTTTGGAAGTATATCATCTGCCGTCACGGACTTCCTTACGAAATAGTAACCGACAATGGATCTCAGTTCACATCGAACAAATTCTGGGAGTTTTGTGATAAATGGAGAATTCGACTAAGTTTTTCTACCCCGCGATATCCTCAAGGAAACGGCCTGGCTGAAGCAACCAATAAAACAATCATCGACGGGATCAAAAAACGATTAGATCTCAAGAAGGGACACTGGGCTGACGAGTTGGACGGAGTACTGTGGTCCCATCGAACCACACCTCGGAGCGCAACAGCAAAGACGCCGTTCTCACTCGCCTATGGACTCGAGGCAATGGCTCCTGCCGAAGTCAACGTTACTAGCCTCAAGAGGTTAAAGATGCCCCAGAACGAAATCTTGAATCACGAAATGATGATCAATGCCCTGGATCAACTCGAAGAAAGACGAGATCAGGCTTTACTACGGATTCAGAATTATCAACATCTCGCCGAGTCCTATTACAACAAGAAAGTGAGGTCTCGACCGTTGCAACTCGGCGATCTCGTCCTTCGAAAAGTCTTCAAGAATACCAAGGAGTGGAGAGCAGCTAAACTTGGCGCAAACTGGGAAGGTCCGTATAAGATAATACACGTGGTCAAACCGGGAGTTTACCGACTCGAAACATCCTCCGGAGAACAGATCCCACGATCTTGGAACTCGATCAACCTGAAGCGCTACCTCGGTGCTTAGATGATAAGAAGGAACTACGGGTGACTTGATCCCGTCTTGGGTACGTAGGCAGCTCGCAACCGAGTTCAGTCACAAACAAAAAAAAAAAAAAAAGGAACTCCGGGTGACTTGACCCCGTCTTGGGTACGTAGGCAGCTCGCAACCGAGTTCAGTCACAAACACAAAAAAAAAAATTATGTATATCTATATATTTATGCATAAACGATTGCAATCGATCAGAGTTTTTAAAACTAACGTGTTCGAAATCGTAAACAACAAATCCACTTCAACTCGTACTATGAGGCTGAAAGTCGGTACTAAGCCACAGTAGGCAAACATGTCGAATGGATATAGTTAATACGTCGAATGATGTACGCGACATCACAGTAGGCTATAAAGGAAAAATTTACTCGTTAAACTTAAAAGAGTTGAACAAGTGCTTTCTTTCCTATTTGTACGATCAAACGATGTTGGCATATTTGACGAAATAAAGTCATATTCGTTGTTCTACAAATAAACGACTTAACATTAGAAGCATACATCTGTTAAGTCTAAAAATTCAGACGACAATCGAAGTCGGTTGGCGATAAATAAAAGTAATATCTACATAAAGATATTTCATTAAAGCAACCATCATTCAAAAGGCCATACTCAGCCAAAGTTATTAAAAAAAAAGATTACAAGAGAGGAACAACTCAAGCTAAGAACGAAGAACGAAGATCTTGGATATCTTCAGGAGAAAAGACTGTCATATTAGAGCCGTGTTCATCAAGGTCGACAGAAAGAAAGTCAATCTCGGAGGCATCCACAATCTCCATTCTCTGAAGCTCCTCCAAAAAGTGGGCTTCATCGGTCCTCGCCTTCTGAAGAACCTCTTCCATTGACAGGCCTTGTGATTGAATCTTCTCTAGACCCTCTCGAGTCCCCTTTGCCTGCGAGTAAAGGGCGAGCTTCGACTGGATCTCATTTTGTTCTCCCAGGAATTGGCCCATCCTCTCGTAAGTCGGCATAACCTTCTGCCTCAGAATGGACTCAACTCGAAGACTTTCCTTCTTGACCTCGTGCTCCCGCAACACTCTCAGCCTCCTAGTTGTCGTCTCGAAGTTCATCAGGAGTTCGGATTTTTCCTTTTCCAGGTCATAGCATCGAGAATCAAGGAGTTCCTTCTCAGCCTTCAGCACCGCCAGTTCTGTGGATAGGAGCTCGTTGCGAGATCTTTCGAGTTCAGCTTTCTCCAAAGCTTCATTCTTCTCGGCCGTCAACCCCTCGACCTTGTACACCAACTCGGCGATTTCCTTTCTCTTCTTCTTCAGAGACTTAGTCTTTGCCTCCAGCGAAGTCTCCTGAGCTCTGAGCTTCATCTCGTAGTCTCTCACCATGAGATTAGCATTCCCGAAGAACTGACAAGCAAAAGAGAGTCGACGATGTTAAATATGGACCGAGAAAGGTTGGTTATAAAAAAAACTTACGATGGCACCAGCTCTAGCCATCTCCCGATAGCGGCTATCTTGGTGAAGCTGGTCCAGTTCGGGCATCCCTTGTTTCTTGAGTTTAATTTGGCGAAACATGCGGGCTGGAGCTTCATGGTCTTCGATGAAAGGGACATCAATGGACCGGTAGTTGAAGTTGATAGCATGAGGATACTCGACTACCTCTCCTCATAGGGTCGCTGAAGGAGGATTTTGGCTTTGATCCCCTTGCAGACCTTCAACAGAGGGGGCTTCCTCTACTCGATGCTCTTCCATCGGCATCACGGTAGGCAGTGGGGCTTCTGTCTTGTTAACAGAAACGATCAAAGGTTCCCCAACGAGAAGAGTCTCTCTCTCCCTTTGTCCCGAACCGAGATGATCTTCAGGTCCTACGGGTGAGGATCGGTTTGGACTTACGCGCGGGGGAGCATCTCGCACACTCGAGTCCCGCTTTTGTTTGGCGGGCCTGCTTACATCAGAAGATCCTCTTCCATGCTCCGGCGTACCAATTGTATCAGCGTAAGAAAGAAGAGTCGAGAGATTTAGCTTGCCCATTCTACGACCTCGGTTTTGTGATGGAATCTCGGCTTGATCGTCGGCTGCTAGTTCGAATAAAAACAAACATCAGAATCTAGAAACTGGATTTTTCATGTCGGTAATGACATGGTTTAGTATACCTTTACTGATTCTTTTCAAGTCGGCTTGGATACGAGCTTCACTGATATCCGGCCAGTGCTTATGACTCAAGGTTCTGATAGCCTCGACTTCTTCAAGAAAGGACTCGGTGCCTCCTTGGGACCACTTCGAGAGACGATCTGCAACAAAGAGGAAACAGATGAAGGAAGATCAGTAGAAGTGCAATAATATAAAAGAACGAGATCGTACCAATGTTAGCATTGAAATATCCATTTAGAACTATCGAAGGGTCTTCGAAGGAGGCTTCATTGATCTTGACGTAGAAGTACCGATGATTCCAGAAGTTGACTTTTGACGGTTTTCCGGTAATCACATTGTATTTGGGGACCATCTTCCCATAAAAGAATCCCGTCCTGCCAGTAATACTTGGCGTTGTGAGCTCTTCAAAGAGCCGAACCAACATCGTTATCCCTAACTCGGCAGCCAAAACTGTTAGGGTAACCATGATCCTGATCCCGTTTGCAGTGTATTGCCCAAGAGCGATTTTCCGCCGGTGGCAGTACGTCGTCAGGAACTCGGGCCGCCGGAGGAGTCCACGGCCGTTGATGCTCAGCCGGAATAAGGAAGGAGAACCCAGCAGGTGGGTTCGTTTGGGAGATGAGTCTGCGCACGCTCTTGAATGAAGACTTGGTTGGAAGATGATTTACCCAGTTTTGGTTCTTCTTGACGCTAAGTGTTCGCTCTTGTTCTGGATCTATTTCTTCATCGAACTCGAAGTCGGTTCCTGTCCACCGCATAGGAAGAAAGTTGGCCAGAGCAAAGTTAATCTTCTCGGCTGAACTTTTATCCTTATTTGACGAGTCGATGTCCACACTAGGGGTAGTCGGCCGATCTGAGTCTGGTTCAACGTCCTGCTCCGCGTCGTCTACAGGAGCGTGACCGGTTGTTTCTCGATCTTCTAGTTATGTGCTATACCTAACGATGTCGCGTTCGGTATCATCAAGCAAGGCTAGATCAGCGGTGGTTGGCCTCATATCGTCCATTCCTCCGAGCATTATTGTCCTTGGTATACATATCAACGGCGAACCAGAACTTTCTGAGTCGGAACCAGTGGCAACCGCTTTTCCTTTCAGAGAACACCGGCAAAGAGGGGAGGACATTTTGATCGGAAAATCGATATGTAGAGAGAGAAAGAAGAGAGAAGGCAGAGAGAAATACCTTTCAAGGTGATAAGCAGCAGAAGAATAGCGAAAGTGGCGTTGAGCGAGACTTTTATAAGTATCTCGGCGCGGAAGACGAGCGGTTGTCATGATTAGGTCTAGAACCCTATCGATGATGACACGTGTCCCACTACTTCCAAATCTCGAGGGTATTAATCATTGAGTGGCGCGAAGTGGGAGGCATGGGTACGATCTAATGATATAAAAAAAAAGAGAGAAGTAAACAAAGACCGGGATCGAGTTCGATTCTTCAAAGCAAGAAGACGTCGGAAACAGCCCAACTACTACAAATTTGCCGAGAATATGGACGACCGAGATCACCCTTAAATTCACCCAGTCAACGAAATTCACTGAGTAGCCAACTCAATGAACTGGGGGGGGGGGACTTATTGTTGGGGATAGATTACATCTACCCACATAGGCCCATTTAAGTGTGAACTCGGCCCATCATCATAACAAAGTCGGCCCATGAGGCCTGTCAGACCGACTTTGACAATAGAAAAGGTGTATATATAGGAGGTTGGAAGAGAGAAGGGAGAGGCATACTTGAAGGGCAAGCTAGAATTAGGGTTTTCATTACTCATTCTTTGTTCAAACCTTGTTCTTCTTCAGACAAATCGATTCTTCATCAATAAAACTCTTCGATTCACCTTCTTAATCGTCTCTTTGAAAAATCCACAATCAAAATCGATATCCAATCTAGGGTTACCGATTTCGGATTCAACAGCACTTCCACTCCGGTATGGGTAAGTTCTGATGTAGACCACTGGGAAGCTGATGCTCTGCTTTCACCAGTTGGCAAGTAGGACACTTAGCCACCCACTCAGCAACATCAGATTTCATCATCACCCAATGGTAATACCTCTTCAGATCTCTATACATCTTGTTCAATCCTTGTTGAACCGACAACTTAGACTTATGAGCCTGCGTCATAATCTCCTCCTTCAGTTCCTGATTGTTAGGAACACTAATCCTTCCATTGACCAAGATGGTACCATTGCTCGTCGTTTGGTACTCAGTCTTGTCATTGGAAGCAACCTTTTTAAGGTTCTCATCCAAGCCCTGATCTTGACGAATCCTGATAAGTAGATCAGCTTGATCCACTGCCTCCAACCCCAAAGGCTCATCCTGTCCAGCCAATGTGTTGAGATGCAGAGACCATACCATCTCCTCCGCTCTCCTGCGGCTCAAGGCATCGGCCACTAGGTTAGCCTTTCCTGGATGGTAAGCTATGTCCAGATCATTATCTGCAACAAACTACATACATCTCCTATGCCTTAAGTTTAACTCAGGCTGAGTGAAAATATACTTTAGAATTTTATGGTCTGTAAGTATCTTCACCTTGGCTCCATACAAGTATGATCTCCATATCTTCAAGGAAAACACCACAGCTGCCATTTCCAGATCATGGGTCAGATAATTCCCTTCATGCTTTCTCAACTGTCGAGATGCATAGGCTATTACCTTCCCATGCTGTGTCAGGACACATCCAAGTCCAGTGACTGATGCATCAGTATACACCACATATGGCTGATCCGCCTCAGGCAACACCAGGACTGGTGCACTAGTCAACATGTCCTTGAGTGCTGGGAAGCTCCTCTCACACTCCTCAGACCATGCGAACTTCACGTCCTTATCTGTCAACTTAGTCATCGGCTGAGCTATGCTCGAGAACCCCTTGACAAATTTCTGGTAATAGCCAGTCAATCCCAAGAAGCTTCTTATCTCAGTAGCACTCTTTGGCTGAGGCCATTCCCGTATACACTTGATCTTTTCTTGATCAACGGACACTCCATCAGCAGACACAATGTGTCCAAGGAAACCAATGCTATGCTGCCAGAAATTACACTTGCTTACCTTAGCAAAGAGCTTTTGTTCCCTCAAGCGTCCCAACACTGCCCGGAGATGCCTCTCATGTTATTCCTTTGTCTTGGAGTACACGAGTATATCATCAATAAAGATAATCAAAAACTCATCCAAGTACTCCTGGAAAATACCATTCATCATCTTCATAAATGCAGCTGGTGCATTGGTCAATCTGAATGGCATGACCACAAACGCATAGTGGCCATACCTAGTTTGGAACGCGGTATTTCTTATATCACCATGCGCAACTGGGATCTGATGATATCCAGAAGCCAAATCAATCTTGGAGAACCACTTAGCTCCACGGAGTTGATCCAACAACTCATCAATCCGGGGTAATGGGTACTTGTTCTTCACAGTCACCCTATTCAACCCCCGATAATCAGTGCATAACCTGAAGCCACCATCCTTCTTTTTCACAAATAGGACTGGTGCTCCCCAAGGTGATACACTAGGGCGTATGAAACCCTTATCCAGCAACTGCTCTAGTTGCTTCATCATCTCAGCCATCTCGGCTGGAGCCATTCTATATGGACTTTTGGACAATGGGGCCGTTATGGGTTCAAGTTCTATCACAAATGTGTCAGCCTTATCAGGGGGAATGCCCTGTAATGCCCTAAATACATCCTGGAACTCCCGGACCAACGGTATCCCCTCCGGGTCACCACCCCCTACGACCTCATTGGTGTAGATGGTAGCTAAAAAGTCCTCACAACCATTTCCAAGGATCCTTTCCACCTGGACTGCTGAAACCACCAAACAACAAGAGGTCGGCTTAATCCCTTGAACTTGATCAGCGGTCCAAATTCATTCTCAAATTGCACCATTCCCTAGTGACAATCAAGAGTTGGCCGATACTTTCCAAGCTAGTCCATACCCAAGATCACCTCATGATTCTTTAAGGGGACAACAATCAGATCTACAGGCATCGGCCTGTCCAAGATCACCACTGGAATGTTCTTAACCAGACCTAGTTGGTTCATCATTTGCCCACCAGCAGCAATCACTATGTCAAAACATTCCAGGTTCCATACCGGAACATTCCCTTTTCAACCATATCTGGACTCACAAAACTGTGTGTAGCTCCAGTATCGAAAAGTACATGTGTTTCCACACCACCTATACTTAAGGTACCTACACAAGACCCAACCAAAGTATCTATCCATCCTAGGTTCTATACCATGTAATTCTACAGGAATTGAAAAGTATAAGTCTAGAATATTACAAGTGATCGCCTTGTAAGGCTGAGCCTCATCCTTATCCCTGGACAGCTCGTATACACGCGGTGCTGAGCTCTGGCCGCGGTTCTGAACCGGCTTACTTGCCTTTGCATACCCTTTACTCTGTCCGCTTTGCATCTTGGGACAGACCCTGCGGTAGTGTCCCTTTTGGCCGCAGTGGTGACAAGTCCTAGAGTCACTTGCCGGACTTGGACAGTCATTGGCAGAGTGATCCATCTTACCACAGCGAGTACAGGCTCCCATGGCCTTCCAGCACTCACCACCATGGTATCTTCCACACTTAGGGCACTCAGACCTACTACTTGAGGTTTTACCTTCCTCAGCCGAGCCCCTCTTCCTCTTCTTGTCACTACTTTGAGCCATGGACACCACCACACTCTTCACTTTCTGCTTGACCTCCTCAGCAAGGTTGGTCTCCAGCATAGCCATCCGTTCCACCAACTCAGAGACAGTGTGGAAAGTGCAGACTGAGCAATAGGTCCAGAGTTCAGCTCTAAGGCGTCGGATGAATCTACGGACCTGTACTGCCTCGTCCTCCAGATCCTTACCCACATAACGCCTGAGCCGGTTGAACTCTTCCTCATACTCACGAACAGGCCTGTGTCCCTGGACCAAGTCCAAGAACTTAGACACCAAACGATCCCAAGCCTCAGCTGGAAGGTACTTGTGGTTGAAGTCAACCTCAAAATCATCAAAGCATTCAATGGTACCATTGGTACGCTTGTCAGGAGCCAACAACCAGTTGTGTGCATCACCTTCCAAGAAGTGCACTGCAATGTCCTTCTGGGAATCTTCAGGACAACGAGTTGAGCGGAAGTTACGAACCAACCGACTCCTCCACTCATCTGCCTCCATAAGATCAACACTTCCAGCAAAGTGTTTGGTTCCTAACTTGGAGATGTGCTCCAAAACCTTCAAGTAATCCATACGGCGAACAGGCGTAGCTGGTGGATCGATTTAAACCACCTCAGCTACCTGCCTCAGACGGACACCAGTCGCCTGAGCAGCCACACGAACCGGAGGAGTTACCTCTGTCATAGGTGGATT
>MU109113.1:0-19117 GCA_012274485.2 Sinapis alba | reverse complement strand
GTATGTTCGTCGATCTTCCAAAGGTGAGGTGTGATTGTAGTACCTTCCTTTTAAAACACGTGCCAATAAAGATCTCGGGTAATGAATTAGTCTCCATAATTGTTTTGCAAGAAGAGCTATATTGAAGTCATGGAGATCTCGAAAACCTAGTCCCCCCGAATCTTTGGGGGTACAGATCTCGTCCCATGCTATCCAATGTAAACCTCTACTATTCTGTTTTGAACTCCACCAAAAATTAGAAGTTGTGCTTCTTAGTTTATCGGTAATGCCTTGTGGAAGCAGGTAACATGACATCACAAAAGTCGGGACTGCTTGAGCCACAGATTTAACTTGGACTTCTTTTCCACCTTTGGAGAGAAGCCTCGATGACCAAGTGTTGACTCGCCCATTGAACCGGTCTTGTACAAAGGAGAACACTTTCATCTTCGAGCCACATATTTGTTCAGGTAATCCAAGGTACATCCCCATACCTCCTTCAGAAGAAAAGCCTAGGATCTCTTTTATATCTTGCTTCCGAGAGTACTCTACTCTGTTTCCAAAAAACATCGAGGATTTTGATGTATTTAATCTTTGTCCTGATGCCTTCCCATATATGTCAAGAATGGTCATGATCTCTTTGCATTGGCTTAATTCTGCTTTGCAAAAGAAAAGACTGTCATCTGCGAAAAGAAGATGAGAGATCCTTGGACTCGCCCTAGCGACACGGAGACCCACAATTTTCTTCTCTGCTTCTGCTCCGTTTAAGAGTGAGATCAATGCTTCTGTACACAAGATGAACAAAAAAGGCGAAAGAGGATCTCCTTGTCTTAAACCTCTCTTTGGTAAGATACGCCCTCTTGGTTGTCCATTGACTAAAACTTGATATGAAACCGACGTGACACAACACATAATGAGGTCAACCAGTCTTTCATCAAAGCCCATCTTCAACATCAAAGCTGCTATAAAATTCCATTCCACTCTATCGTAAGCTTTGCTCATATCTGTTTTAATAGCCATAAAATCTTCTCTACATCTCTGGTTTGTCCGTAAGGCGTGAAAATTTTCTTGTGCTATCAGAATGTTATCAGTAATCAATCGCTTTGCAGCAAAGGCAGATTGTGTCTCCGAGATCAAGCTCGGAATAACCCTCTTAAGTCTCTTGCATAAAAGCTTAGATATAATCTTGTAGCTAACATTACAGAGACTAATAGGTCTGAACTCAGTCATGTCTCGAGGTATCTTCTTTTTAGGAATGAGGCAGATATTCGTCTGGTTCAATAGTGGGTCGAAACTTCCTGTCGCGAAGAAATCTTGCACAAGTCTAATAATGTCTTGACGCATTTCGCGCCAGAATTTTTGAAACAATTTACTAGTCATGCCATCCGGTCCGGGTGCTTTATTTGGATTGATGTCGAAGAGAGCTTTTCTTATTTCATGTTCCGATGGTTGCTCTAAAAGTAATCTATTGTCGGCATGGGACACTTTTTCTGAAATGAAATTGAGAGAGGCATCTAATTCTGTCGGCGAAGAGGTAGAGAAAAGGTCTTGAAAGTATTGAACAACAACGTTCTCCACCTCGATTTCCCTCTCTACCAACTTTCCATGCTTGTCTTTGATACTGATGATACGATTTTGGGCTCTTCGTTGTTTTGTAATGGCGTGATGAAATTTTGTGTTTCTGTCCCCATCTTTGTGCCACTGGTCCCTACTTTTTTGTTCCCAAAAAGTATTTTCTTCTCGAAATGCCGAAATCAATTATTTTCTTCTCGAAATGCCGAAATCAATTGTTCTAAAAAAGGTTATGTAAGAGAATTTCTTTAAGTTCTTTTCAAGCAAATGAAGGAAAATCCGAACCAAGTACATGATTACTAATGAACATTAATTTTGATTAGTATCTCTCTCTTTTTTTTCCAAAGTGTCCATCTGACTTGGGCCACCGCCTGATCATCCACCAGCCAAATGTTTTTGCTGAACAAATTTTCTGCTTAACATCTTAGATATGTCCAATTTCTGGTCTTGTATTAACAACTTTTCCAGCTTGAACGTGAAACTGTTGAGACTGGGCAACTATTTGTATTGTCCCTTTCAATTTCATTAACGAACAAACCGCAAAGAGTCAAAAAGATGATAAAAGAAAGTGGGCAGAATGTATATAATATGATCATTATGCACTCGTACGAGGTGATCCAAATTAACACTTCATGCGTCCTAGTTTCCAAATTGTACATAAGAGTTTTTTTTTAAAATAAAAAATTCTAAATCAAAAAAATGTGCAAATAATTAACTTGTACAAAATTGAATAGACGAAACTATTATTAATGATTAATCTCTTTGAAAACTATAAATTGGTCTAGTGGTTAAACCCTTTAGTTACTAAATTTGCTAACTAATCAGATAATACACTTATTTAAATATCTCTGATAGAAGAAAATTCCAAATATAAGATTCAAATGAAAGAAGAATAGGTATGTCTTGTCCATTAAAACCAGACCCACCAATTTGATAAACTGTTGTTTTTCTTTTGTATCTTCCTTATCAAACTTCGTTTTTACTCTTTTTGTTTCTTTGTTTCTTTTATTCATTTGGTGTTTCAACATTTTGACGTGGAAAATGAGATTCCTATCTCTTTTTAGTTTTAATTTATATGGCTTTAAGAATAAATAGATATTCCTTGCTTGTTAGACATATCTTTCTTCCTCATAAAAGAAAATTTTTAGTCTAATACTTTAATCTGTTTTCTTGGCTCGTAACATTAAATAGTGTAATTTTTTTTTCTTGTTGATGTAACATTTGTAATTTCATTAATTATTTTAGTGGGACATATGCCTTCCAAAATGTTGTTGTGATAAATCTCTACTTTTGGAGGAAGTAGTTATTGAGGATGAGATTAAGTGCCTAAAAACAAGAATAAAGAGAATCTCAGAGTGATATCACATATTCAAGTTTATTAGTCCAGCTGAAAACATATTCAAAATCATATAATTATAAAATTGATTGACTATCGAGATAACACTAATACTCCCTCCGTTTCTCCCTCCGTTTCTAAAAGATGCATGTTTTAAGTTTTTCACACCTATTAAGAAAAACATAAACTTGTAGTTACCAATGCATTGTTTTTGTTAATGAATTATTCCCTATAATTTTTAACCAATAGAATTTTGATAAATGCAATTATATTTTTGGGCAATTCTCTTAAATAGCCTTTTTAAAGTTTTTGTCACAAAAATAGCCCTAAAAAAATAAAATGACCAAAATAGATTTTTTTTTTGAAATTTTGATTTTTTTTTTTTTAAATTTGAAACCCTAACCCCAAACCCACCCCTTAACTCTAAACCCTAAAGTCCAAATTAGTTAACCCTATGGTATAAATGCATTTATATGCATTTTTAGCTTCAAAAAAATATTTTGGTCATTTTCTTCTTTAAAAACTATTTTTGTGACAAACAAACTAAAATAGGCTATCTAAGAGAATTTCTCTATATTTTTTGAAATTTATAATTTATCATTAATTAATGTATTGAAAACATAAAAATGTATCTTTTTGAAACAAAAGTTTTTTCCAGAAACGTGGATCTTTTAGAAACGGAGGGAGTATTATATATTGTAGTTCAAGTTTTGAGCCTTACAATGTTTGGGCCAAAACCTATTTTAATCAAATTGAAATATGCATATGATGTTGAGACTAACATAATTATATCGAAAGTAAAACTTTATCCAACTTAGTTGGTTAATGACTCAATTAGACTCCTAATAAGGAAGACAACCACTCCTAGTTTTTTGAAAAGATGACTCAAAAACCGATAAGAGTACATACCCCACTGTAGATTTCACCATGGTATACAAAGTACAATTCAATCTATTGAGATCTCCCCGTGATTAAATCGGTCGGAGGCGGGGGCGGGAATGGGTCAAAGTATATCCAAAACTGGAAATTCCATATTGTAATGACATAAATACCCCTGCATAATTTCTATTTACGCTTGTTTCTCAACAAGATTCGAGGACATAATCGGATTGTAATTTTTGAGACAATTATGAAATTACTTTCTGGAAGAGATAAATCTGATCCCGCAATATGAGCCGTTGGATACGATGTACATAGTAAGATCACGTCGCGTAAACGTTGTACCATCCAACGTACAGAATCTCTCTACGCAGAACAAACGTGTTCTCTGTTTTCATTTTTAACATTCTGTCACTATTCTTTATCTTTTTTCTTATATATATATTAAAGTATTATAAAAAATAAACAACATATTCTTGATCTTGATCCATAATAATATCTTCTTCCTTCATAAATACAGTTTCACTTTCACTTCTCTTCTCAATCTTTCACTCACTCACTCCTCATTCATTTTGTTACTTCAAATTTTAAAATGTTTTTGTAGTTGTTTAAGGAGAAAAATCACCAAATCCACCAAAACACATTTCCTTATAATCCTTTTAATTCCTTATTACTGTGTCATTAGGAAAAAAAAAGAAAAACATCTTCTTCTAGTTTAGCAATGACGGAGATCGATATAGAACAAGGAGGGGCGTACGGATATCACCGGCGAAGTGACGTCAGCGTATATTATTCAGACGGAGAAGAAGAAGAAGACGTGACGTCATGCTACTCTTACTTCTATTCGACGACGGGAAGAACGTACGAATACGAAGGAGGAGGAGAGTCGAGGAAAGTGTCGTCGTCGGTGATGAGTAGTTCATCGGAGATGGATGATGATGATGCTACGACGGCGGCGGCGGAGAAAGACTGTAGGATATGTCACTTAGGGGTGGTGGAGGGTGGAGGTGCGATTGAGTTAGGGTGTTCGTGTAAGGACGATTTGGCTGTTGCTCATAGACAATGTGCCGAAACTTGGTTCAAGATCAAAGGCGACAAGTTAGTATTATTACTTACTACTTCTCTTTTCTTTAATTAATTGGTTTTACTTTTATTTAAGGGCAATTCTCTTAAATAACATTTTTTAAGTTTTTGTCACAAAAATAGCCCTCAAAAAATAAAATGATCAAAATAGACTTTTTTTTTTTTTGAAATTTTGATTTTTTTTTTTTATTTTTTTTTGAAATTTGAAACCCTAACCCCAAACCCACCCCTTAACTCTAAACCCTAAAGTGCAAATTAGTTAACCATAGGGCTATAAATGCATATAAATGAATTTTTTAGCTTCTAAAAAAAACATTTTGGTCATTTTCTTCCTTAAAAACTATTTTTGTGACAAACAAACTAAAATAAGCTATCTAAAGGAATTTCTCTTTATTTAAATGAGTTCTTAATTACTCTTTAAGAAAAAATAATCTTGAATTTTCCAGTTATGCGTATTTTTGTATTGTTTCAAAAAAAGAGGGAGTATTTTTGTCTTAATAAGGATCAAGAGTCTTGTTGCTATTCTTAGGGGTTTTGTTGTTATATTCTTTTACTCTTGAGTTATTGTTTTTCTTTTGTTTAAAACCAATTTTAAGAAGGTTGATTTCTATATTGATTTCTTTAATTTTCTGTAAAATCTTATCAATTTGTTCTTTAGTGATTAGTTTTACAAAAAAAAAGTTTGACATTCTTAGAATTATATACTTCATCCGTTTCGTAAAGAGTGTCGTTTTGAGATTTTATTTTTGTTTCATAAAGAGTGTCGTTTTCAATTTTCAATGCAATTTATTAATGTTTTTAGCTTAATAATTTTTATAAAATGCATTGTTTTATAAATATTTTTATTTATCTAAAACACTATTGGTTGAATAACTACCATTATTAAGAATATTAATGCATTCTAATCATTTTCTTAATATGTATAAAAAATATCAAAATGACACTCTTTAAGAAACATATGGAGTATTATTTTAAAGACCAAACTAATTCTTTAAGCCATTTTACCTTTAATTATGAGCGGGGCCGGTTCAGTGAGCTAATATATACTCCATATGATTGCCTCCAAATTATTAAAAAAATTATTAATTTTTTCACTGAAATTAGTGTCAAAACCATCAAGATTGGCCCTGATTATGAGCCAAATAAAGCATATATTTCCCTTTGTTTATTTTCTGTGTTGATGGGATCATATGCACATGTTGTCAACATAAAACACAAAACCTTGCTAAGTTAAAGGAAAATTTAACATATTTTCTTCATTGAAACAGAATCTGCGAGATATGCCAATCGGTAGCCCGAAACGTGGGCGGTGCCAACGAGATGGTTATGTTAACGGTGGTGGACGAGAGAGAGTTAAGAAACGGTGGAGGCGGCAGCGAGGAAACGGCGGTCTTGGGAGCGATAGAGAATAGGTGGCAGCCACAGAGAATGGTGAATATAGTGTTAGCTTGTATGGTCTTTGGCTTCTTTATATCATGGCTCTTCCACTTCCATGTTTCATCTTCTTCATGAATCAAACCAACAAATTTTACTATCTACCAGTAGAGTTTTTTTTAATATCCTTTGTATATATAAACAAAAAAACATTTATGTTAATGACCAGATGCATAACATAGTCTCAAAGATTAAGAGAGTATCTTGTAATAAAATTGACATCAAGAAAAAACGTGTTTTAAGTTTCTAACAAAAGATGATTACTTGGGAAACAAGGAAGTGGAACATGTACAAACTAGTATATAGATTAAGACAGTTTCTTCTCTCTATGAGTGAGTGTTGTTCTCCTTTTCTGGAACAATGACCATAAACAAAAAAAATTAACACTCAGTGACAGACCAAACAACAGGTCGTCTTCATGACTTGCATTGATAAGCTGTGTTTTCATATATTAGATCTTGTCTGAAGTCTGGTGCTGAGTTTTCATGCGCCATTCAAAGAGTTATCAGTGTGAGCTCCATTGTTATCTATCTTCCCGTTCACTAGAGCCCTCGGTCTCTAAAACAGAACCAAAAAGAGAGCATTATGTGATTGAGAAGGAGAACAAAACCAGTCTTAGATGCCTTACCCAGTCAGCAGGATCAACACCGTTCCCATTCAACAGCTTGTGGTTCTCTTCTTTCGTTCTGTCTTTTGTCACTACAGGGAGTAACACCGTAGTCCGGTCTGGTAGTTCTGAAGTAAATACATTTTTAAAAAGAAAAAGAAGACATGAGAAGAAGCTGAGTCTCTGCCAAAATACGAGTTTTTCATTTCTGAGATCAAAACCTGGCAACTTCTTGTCTAGACAGAAGACCACCAAGTTAACGGTGTACCTAAACGGATAAAGATTCAAGTCAGCCTATCTTTGTCGTGTTCATTAGAAATGTTGTGTAATAGTAAAGAGCCATACCATGCAACAACGACATCGACAGTGTAATGTTTACGGGAAGCAATGATTAAGAGGCTCTGCACGAAAGCAATGAGCCACCCAAACAGCTTTATGAACCTTTTAGTGCCGTACTTGTGGTAAGTGAGGACAAAGACAAGCGTGAATATCATGTGCGATGAGAATATCAGGTCTCCACATCCGTACATCACCCCATGAGCTGATGAGATCAACATCAATCAGCACATAAGCCAAAGAAATAAAGAAACGCAATCTGTGATTGGGGGAAAACAACAATATGTAGTAGACTCACGGTTAATCTCGAGAACCTCAAGAGCGCTTTTGGGCCATGGCAACCTGGCAACTTTAGAGCCCTGTAGCAAACAAAAAGTGTGAACACATAATAAGCTTAACCGAGATAGACACACACATGAGGATCTCAGTTGCTTTACCTCGCGACAGTGATAGTTTGGGCCAGGAAGCTGAGTCGAATAGAAAGTTATAACACGGAGAAACTGGCAGGCCTGAAAACAGAATCATCGGCAAACTTAACAAGACAGAGCAACCTCTGCAAGCTTAAGCTATAGTACTAACTAGTAAGGTAGGGCACTTACAACTAAGAATGCTAGAACTCTACACCATATCAAGACAGTGTATATCTTTTTGCTTTTCAGGATGAATGGATGGAAAGTCCACTGCAATAAAAAGGCTCAAAGAGTATCAAAAACTCTGTTAATGTAAATATTTCAGCTATTATCTAAACATGTTACCAGAAAGAAACCATGAATGTCACAAGACTCACCAGGAAGAAAGAAACAAATACACTAGTGAACACGGTTTCACTTATGTAGCTTCTCTCTTGACCAAGCTCCTACACAATGGGAAACAAAAGCTAAAATAAGACATCTATCCCAATCCGATTGGATTGAGTGAGATGTGGGAGACAAACCGGAAGAAGAAAGAAGCCAAGATCCTGGAGGGTCGGTCCAGGGCGATGAATATAATGTACTCCTTTAGCAGCTAAACCATGAATGTACTGCACATAAACAGATACCATTAACAAAATGTCAAAACAACCCAAAACAAATAAAAACTACATTGTTAAGACCACAACAAAAAGCCAAAACTCTTTTGGTAAAGAAAACAATCTTAAGAACACTATTTCTGCTAAAAAAAGGAAAGGTTTGGGAAAAAGCACAAAAGCTTTATCTCTGTATAACAAAAGCATTGGTCAGATTTAAACCAAAAGAAACAGGAGTCATCATTAACACTCAGGAGCATAAGACAACCATCCAATGTAATTTGAATCTGACAACAACAAAAAAAGCTTAAGACTTTAAAGATGGGTGTGTACCTGAAGGATAATACCAGCGAGAAGGTACTTCCAGTTCTCAGCGAGAAGACCAATCTCTGTCGTTATCTCAGAGCAAAATCTCTTCCATAGCTATAAAAGAAAAAAGGAACGAATCAGCCACAAAAATTTGAAGAACCCAGAAGCTGAATTAGGAGATAAAATGACGAACCTTGGAAGATTCGCGACGAATGTAAAGCGTCATGTTTTGTTGATCTTCTTCTTCTTCTTCTTATTATTCTTGTTTTCGTGTGAGAATCAGTTCCATACTACTTTCAGAGCCCAGCAAATTGGGTTAACATCATACCTCAGAACCAAACACTCAACAAAGATTCAACCTTTTTTTTTATTATTATAAATTCTTTAGTCTTAGAGCTTCTCACCGGAGAAAGGTTGGATTTTAGCCGGACCCAGATTTAGGGTCAACGATCAAGACAAGATCTGAGAATGAGAGATGAAACGAAAGAGAATAGTTACAGAGATTGAGGGAGATCGAAGATCAAAGTGTTAAGAAGATTAAAAGTTTTCAAGTAGCAGAATCTGAGAGAAACCAAGCCCTAGATTTAAAAGGCGAGTTCAACACGCAGAAACGGTTGAATTGTATTTAAATTTTAAAAAGAGTAATTGAATTTAAGAGTGAAATTAGGTTTAAAAATATTTTAAAAATATTTTAAAATAGTTTAATAACTTTTATAAGTTTGAAAATGGTATTAAACTTATTTTCTAATTAAAATTTTCTCTTTTAAAAAACAAAATAATATTCAAATATTTGGAGAATAAATTAGAGATTATTATTATTATTTATATAATTTTTTTATTTATATGAATAATACATTAATTTTCATTTTTCATTTTATTTTGTGTGGTTTTAGTTTTTAATATTTTTGTTGAAAGCTTACTTCTAATAATTTGGATAGACGACATATTTTCACATTAAAAGTATCATATAGTAAAAATTATACACAATTTTTCAACCTCATCCTAATTCTACATATTAGATATATTAAAATCTATTTATGCCCAATTTGAAAGATCGAACCTGTATCTTCATAATGTATTAAGTATGAACTAAAATCCAAATCCACACAATCCGAATTAAATTGGTTTACTACTCAAAATTTTGAAACATAATCAATGGCTAACCTAATTGAATCGATATAATCTGATTTTAAAATTTTATCAAATTAGACTCATAGGTTGGGTTGGATCTATATTTGGATTTCAGGTTGGATTAGATTTTAAATTTGGTTCAAAACATACTAATTTGGTATCGGTTTACATTAAAACCATTAACACCAAGTCAAATCTTCATTTATGGGTATACAAATTTCCATTATCTTTTTAATTGAGGAGAAATATGTTTTAATACTTCTAATATGTAAAATTATAACAAAATTAAAAAATGATGTATAATTGTTGATATATAATACTTTTGTGTGAAAATAAGTAGTTTACTGTAATTTTTTTCAATATATGTATTTATTAATGACTCTATCATGTAGATTGCTAGAAAGATATGGTAATGGTAGTATATTTCTTGTCAAAATTTGTTTCTTAAAAATTTAACTTTTGATGAAAAGCTTGTTTGATCTACAACACTAGTCTTTTTTGACATCAAATCTACAACATTAGTCAAGTAGGTAATTTAAATAGTAATCACTAAATTCTAAACTGGAATGTTAAGATATATTAAGATTGAATGTATTTTTGAAAACTGATATCTAATTTATGGTATTTCTAGCAATTTATATAGTAATTATCATATGTTAGTTAATATATGAATAAAATTTAGAAAATATAGATATCAATAATACCTTCATTTTTACCCTTTTTCTTGTTTTGAATCTAATGTATTCAAGTCAAAACATGTTACTGCAGATTTGTACGTTTTCCCCTAGTTGTTGAGTTTAAATTATTTTAAATCAATTAAAATTTTCTAAAGTGAAATCTGAAATCCTTTAAAGTTCCTTTGAAGGATTTTTATTGGGTTTGAACAAAACAACAGAATATGCAAGCAAATGGAAAATGCTCATATAAGAAAAGTCATTAAAGTCTCCTTAATTAGGAAAAATAATGAGTATTGAAAGTCAATCCATCAATCGTTCCATTAAATTTTGGTTTTCCAAATACATACAGTTGTTTTTAGGATGGGTCGTAACACCTAATTAGTAACACTTTGTGGTTGCCTTATTGTTCTTTAGTCTTCACCCTCGTCTTGCTATTCTAGAAAGTAAAAACATCTTAGCAATGATGGATACTGTATTTCTTATAGTAATGCCTCTTTTTTTTTTGAACACATAAATAGTAATGCCTATTCATGTTTTTTTTTTTCATGCATGCATGAGGCTATTTTCAACAAGCTATTTCTCAACGGGTTTTGTTAATAATGGGAAACAACATCTAGCTATAGATGATTCCATCAGTAAAATATCAATTATGATTAAAGCTCTATTGGCCAATAGAATATCCTTGAAAGAAAACACAGTCTTATCGCTGAATATATTGAAAATTTTATAAAAATAAAAAAGTAGCCAATGGTCACGAGATGAAGAATCCACCAACCGTTATTGACGCTTTATTTTAAAATTTCGAAGGTGATGTCGGGTGATCAGAGCTAGTTATGGCCAAAATGGCATTAACAAGTAAAAAAGAAAAACTTATTACAAGGTTTAAATATCAAATTCAGGATTAATTATATACGTGGTAGGATATGATTTGGAGAAGCATGTGGGTAAGGGGTAAAGCAGCGAAGCATGTCTGTCAAATACGGGTTTATCCTCACATGCTCAGTTGAATTGTCTGTATATATATCCTCAATTAGTTTTATCATAAACCGTGTTTAAGCTAATTTTTACTTAACTGCTGAATATATGTTTCGGAATTAATAGCTCAGACCTTTGCTTGATCATATTCTCAAAGGCTGACTAAAAAATTTTGGTATCATATGATAATTGTTTTTCTTTTGCTAATTAAATTCTTTTTCCCCCACTAATTTCTATGTAAAACACACATCTTTGTGATGATTTCATCCCCAACTGAAAAAAAACTATTATAAATACTCTTAAAAACAAATTAATATATTATACATAGAAAATATATTTTACGTAGTAAGCTACTCAGCTTATGAAATGTATGTATATAATGTGTTATATGTAAGCTAAGAACTATTTTTGATGAATGATGATAAATATATAAATACAATTATACGGCCAAATACTTTGTTGATGGACATGTGTATATATTTAATTTGGAAGAAAAATCGATCCGACAAGCAGATCTTGAGGTTTCTTCATAATATAAACATAGCATATGAGTTGTAGAACCCAACCTTTCCCCTTAAGAAGAAACACTTTTAGATAGGAGATACAGACTAGAGAGACCCCTATTTCCACCTATGACAAGTTGACAACGACTTCCCATTTCTCTTTCCCCCTTAAATTAAAGGAGATCTTGCCAAGTGAAAACAACGTCGGCATGGAACACAAACGCAAACATAGACGCCGAACATATCGTCATGCTTACAACTACGAGGTAGTTTTCCCGGGGTGGTCTGATTCTAGCCGTGGGATGTATGCTCTCACATTACTTAGCTTTGTCGTCTCTCTTTGGCGTTCTTAGCTGAGCGGCTCGATTAGTGCTAAGGTACCGTCATGGATGGTCATGATGGTAGCTCGATCCAGTCATGAATGGTCATGGACATAACGAAGTGAAACATTGAACTATGGTCCCCAAGTTTATTTTTAAAAAAATACAATGATAAAAACCCCTAAATTTTGTAAAAATATTTTTTTTATTAAAACATTTATGGCCCCTAACATTACAGGGACACCCCTGAGTCCCGCTTCACCCCTAAGTCCGGCTTCAGCTACCTTGTGATTCTAGCCGTTGTGTTTGTTCAATGGCTACGTTTTCCTCCCCGCGGTTTTGTGTAACGCTCGTGACCCGGAGTTTCTCAATATGGTTTGGGCCGACGGGTAAAGAAAAACAGAATATCAAGCATATTTGGGCCTAAAACCAAATCCAAATCCATCATCTAGTACAGGCCCATTTACACCGTCAATTTTCTTTCAGAAACTATTTTATCGTTCCAAAAAGACCATTTCAGTGGTGTGGATAATAACACCAATTTCACTTCAATGGCTGCAATGCTCAGATTCCACCTCTCCTTCTCCTCCTCAATCTCCTCACCGGACCCCAACTCTCTCCACTCAAAACTCTCTCTCCTATCTCTAAACCCCTCTCCACAACCGCGAAAATCCACCGTCATCCGTATGGGCGGCGGTCCAAGAACCTTTCCCGGCGGCGTCTCCAAGTGGCAGTGGAAGAGGATGCAGACAAAGAAGCAAAAACAGCTCCTCAAAGCGCGGTTATCCCGTGAACGCCAAATCTACGAGATGCGTAAACGCGCCGAGCTCAAAGCAGCGGTGGCTGAGCTTGAACGACCGTGGGAACCGGTTCAGAAACCTCCGAATCTCTTCTCGGTATGCGCCGATGAGCAGGTTAAGGTTTTAGCAGACCGGTTTCAGAAACCGGGCGGGTTTGATCTTTGGACCGAGAGAGATGGGCCTCAGCTGTTTGAGTCCGTTGAGGATTTGCCTTCCGCTAGGTTCTTCCCTAAAGGTGTTGTTCATAGTGTGAAACCGTACCGGAGTTTACCGAGCTCCGGTGAGTCAGAGGGAGAGGAGGGTTCGCCGAAACGCGAAGGAGTCAATGGGATGCATCGTGGTGGTCGGAGGGTGAGGAAGGAAGAAGAAGGTAAGAGGATGGAGAATCGTGTTGTTAATGGCGGCAAATCAAGAAATGGAAGAAGGTCGTCTCAGGTATATGATATGACTTTGCAGAACGATGGGAGATACGAAGTTGGATCTTAGTTGCTGTCTTTATGTAATCAGTACGATCTGTCTTAACATAAACTTGTCTATAGAAGTAGTGTACTCGTGCCTAAGGCTAGCTCGTAGATTGAGCTGCAAAGCCTTGAGCTTTAGTGTTATACTTTCTCTTGTTTCTCTCAGGTTGTTGTGTACGAAAAAATCATAAGACTTTGCAGTACTGATTGTTGATTGAGATGTCGTTAAAGTTATCTTGGATAGATCATAATTAATGCAGAAAAGTCTATGTAACAAATGAAAATACCACATTGTCCATGACCTTGGGATACTAAAAGTTCAGTCAGTGTCCAACATGTAATTGATCTGTTGGAATGTTCGTGGAGCATCATCATTTTGACTCAGATGATCTGGGAGAACTTAACAATGCTCATACAAGGTGCTTGAATGTCATTATCTCTGAGCTACTTCTCATTTTCATTTGCACTCCCTAGCCTTATTGTGTAGTATATTTCACTTTCTAGTATCCGTCTCCTTCAAAGGTGATGTTTGGAAAATGAGTGAAAGAAGGATGTCTTCTGAGACATAAACTGAAGCTTTGTTGATTGCTAAATGAACAAGAAAGCTGTTGTACTATTATTGATGACTAACAGTTTCAAGGAGAATAAGACTTGGATTTTAATTGTTAAATAAAAGTATAACCTAATTTGTCATTGTTCATGCATATGATTTTATTGTTCATTGTATATGAATTGTTACGCAAGACAGACTGAATACATTCACAGCATGAAAATTGACAAAAGCAAACTTGTGGCTAATTTCTTAAAGCACCATCTTGTTTTGCTCACATTAAAATTTTTTAAAGCTCTATTTTTTCTATATGATAATGGAAAGGTAAAAGTATATTGGTTTGCAAAAAAGTTTCTCTTGATAATGGCATGATCCTCAATTCACTTTCTCTCCACTGCTTAATGTGATGCATTTGTCTTGATAAGCAATTGTTACTATTCCTTCAGGACTCTCTTTGTCTGCTCTGATTGTTTAGCCTTTTACCGACGTTCAATTTTGTCATCTTTAGATCTTGACGGTAACATCTTCTGACTCACCAACCTTATGCATGGTGCTACTTATCATTTACAGCCATTTGTGTTGGCATGTGACCCACTTCTACTGTTTTTAGCAGTGGATAACAATGAGAGACTGTATTGCAATCATGAGGAGCAACGCACATGAAATAGAAAAATGCTTAGTGGAAGTTATAGTATTTTCCATCAAATCTCAAATTGTTTGAAAGTCTTTTGTTTATCTTGTTACCAATGTGGACCATGTGAAAGTAGTAGCCTCACTTTCACTGAAGTGGTGGTCCTACTTCCCTAGGCATCACACGTTATTTTTCCTAAGGTGGTGAAAATATACATGAAAAATAGACCATTCATTGGGAGATGCCGACCATTTACACAGTCACACCTGCTAAACTGCGCTAAGTCTTGCGAAAAGATTCTCTTTATCTTTTTACTCCTTTTTTTGATTGGTATTGTATTGTACAATTAGATTCGATTCATTATGATTTGATCAGTAAAATCCGGATATCCGTAGCTAGTCATGGGCATTCGATTCGGTTCGGTTCCAATTCGATTCTTTTGATTTTCCGGTTTTAGAAGTTTATGATCCATTTGAGTATTTAGAAAATTTGGTTCTTTATTCCGTTTTTCAGTTCAATTCGATTTATTTAATTATGGATAAATATGCACATGGCAATCAATAACTATATAAAGCAAATCAATATTAATATCTAATATCCTTAAAAATGAAATTAATTACATACACTAATATTTTTAAGACGGATATCCACTCCGCTATATTATATATATATATATATATATATTTAAAGAATTATATATAAATGATATAATTATCGCTTGTAGATGATTTAGTCAATAGTGCTTACAGCACTTTGGAGAGAGGTTTATCCACTTTCTTCAGCTAAAGCCACAAGATCCCATTCAATACAAGTTAGGAGTTGACTCTTAGTAATAAATATGTGAATGCTATTGGAGCGTATAAAATGAACAAGATTTGGAAGATATGTGTGGATTTTGATTAGCTATAGCAAATCCATTGAACGGTGACAACTTCCACATGCCTGATCATAGGCTAAAATTTTCTTTGGTCTCACGACCGTAGAATTATCTTTTCTAGAAAAGCCATTCAAATGACTGTATGATAGTGGACGATTGTCTTGTAACATGTACTGTAACTGGTGTTTATAGCTTTATATCATAGGATACAAACCTTTAAGCTTTTCGTTTCTATTTTTCTTATATGACTAATGCTTAGCTGATATTCTTTTTCATTTTCACGAGTGTAGTGAAGTAACTATCGTGTAAACTATGGTTTAGGTAGGGTTTAAGAAGCTATATGAGAGAAATCTATCTTATTAAAGTAGAAGTACCATTTGGAGTGTTTGGAAACATGGATAGAAATAAAAAAAATTGTTGTTTGGAAACATGAATAGTAGTATATTAAGAGAAAAAATTAATGGGCTTAATTTGAATCATAGATTACTATGGCCCAAAGTATAACTAATATTTATTTTAGGATTTTGTATGATTATTATTAATTTGGTAAGAAAAATTATTACAATTATTTATAGTTTCATTTTTTTTGAATAAATAAAAAATAAAACATAATTTATTTATATAATTAATATTTTGTATTGTTACTTTCTCTTTTCGTATATGTTAAATACATATCTTAATATTTCTTAATATATAATTTAATAAATACAATATAATTATATAAAGGATCCATTTTATGAGCTATTCTGCGTATTTAAAAATGATACATTATTATTGAGTTAAAAAATTATTAAATTACAAAAATATACATATTTGTAAAATTCTTATTACAGTTTACCGCTCATAACGTTTTATGGACACCCATGTTACACGACACAATGATGAAATACATAGTTTAAACGATAAACAAAAGTAGTAAAAATAGAACCGTTAAATTTTTATTTTCTAAAATTTGTATACATTGAAAAACATGCACCCGTGCAGTCTGGTCAAAATCTAGTTTAACCTTAAACTGTGATGTGTTACCGTTTAATGTTTTGTGATTGTTGGATGTTAGGTAGGAAGATAATCATAAGGTGTGGGAACTGAGTACTAACGTATAATAATAAAACTTCTTAGAAGAAGTGCATAAAGGAAGCATTCAACTTATTGGACTGAGTATTCGTCTTTGATTGTTTATATTAAAGTAAAGCATCTTGATCGTAGTGGAGGGGTTAGAGTCTAGTGTTTAAAGAAGATGGTCGTATTGGCTTGGAGATATGAATGTGACAAGAGGAAGAATATCAAGAGCTTTTGATATTTTGGAATCCTATCAATAAGAAATTTTAAAAAGAAGAATTAGTTTTTTGTGCAAGGACAAGTTTATGATTAGATTCTAAACTTGGGAGTTTCACTTTCTGTTTGTATTTGATGAAAAATACGAAGTTAAACATAAGTTTTCATAGACCTTGTTGGACAAGCAATCCAAATGAGAGCTTTCTTGTGTTTTACATTTCTCTGATTATTCTCTCATACACTTGTGATGAGTTCTCGCAAGTTCATCTGTGTGAATACGACCTTGCCTTAACGCATCATCCTCCACGTAAATGTAAAACAAAATAGGAAATGGAAAACTATTTGTGGCTGAAAATAAGACATTGTGGGCAGAGAATCTATAAAACACTGTCGAGGATGATTAATCAAACACAGGGAGCTTAAGCTTCTATAAAGAGGACCAAGTTTGCTTCTACTTAAACAAATCACTTCACAGTTCTCTCTCTCTCTCTCTCACACACACACACTCCTCAAGAATCAACTCCTTATTGTGTTGTTAACTTTGAACAGATGAAGCCTAATAATATTGGGGCAGAACTTCAAGATTCGTACGATGATCAACATAAATGGGTTCTTGATTCTTCTCTCGACAGCAGAGGACATGTTCCTCTTCGGGCTCGAACTGGTGCTTGGAAAGCTGCACTCTTCATCATCGGTAACAGAACTTTCATTGAGTTTTCTATACAGAAATGTTATACCACATACTGAGAAACCATGCTATAGTAGCCAAAATTATAAGTCTTTTGTTCCAACTTCTCTGTGCAGCAATTGAGTTCAGCGAGAGATTGAGTTACTTTGGTTTAGCTACAAACTTAGTGGTCTACCTAACAACAATTATCCACCAAGATCTCAAGACGGCTGTAAAAAATGTAAACTACTGGTCAGGTGTCACTACTTTGATGCCTCTTCTTGGAGGCTTTGTAGCAGATGCTTATCTTGGCCGTTACACCACTGTCTTGGTTGCAACCACCATTTACCTTATGGTAATATAACATTACTTTAATCCAAATTTAACACAAAAGATTACAAAACCAACGTTAATCATTTTCTCTTGTTTCAACAGGGTTTGGTCCTTTTAACAATGTCCTGGTTCATACCGGGCTTGAAACCATGCCACGAAGAAGTGTGCGTTGAACCTAGGAAAGCACACGAATTAGCCTTCTTCATTGCCATATACTTGATCTCAATAGGGACTGGAGGTCATAAGCCATGCCTTGAAAGCTTTGGTGCTGACCAGTTCGACGATGATCATGTTGAAGAAAGAAAGATGAGGATGTCTTATTTTAACTGGTGGAACGTTTGTCTATGTGCTGGTATCCTAACGGCTGTGACTGTCCTTGTCTATATCGAAGACCGGGTTGGTTGGGGTGTTGCCGGCATCATGCTTACTACAATCATGGCTATTTCACTTCTTATCTTCCTCATTGGAAAACCATTCTATCGTTATAGGATGCCTTCTCGTAGCCCTTTGACCCCTATGTTACAGGTACTTGTTGCCGCCGTTGCCAAGAGAAACCTTCCTTATCCCTCTGATCCTTCTCTGCTTCATGAAGTTTCCAAGGCTGAGTATACTACTGGCCGGCTTCTCTCTCACACAAAGAATCTTAAGTGAGTAGAAACAACTCAAAAATGTCTCTGTGTTGTTAATTTCTGAAATCTTGTGCATTCTAAACTGATTCTAGTGTGTGGTACGTTTTGAGTCTGATCCGGTAGCATTTTAAACGGTTAGGATCCCTCCTATATGAACCTTAGAGCAGGACTAACCGAGGGTTCTTAAGGTGGAGTTTTTAGCAGAAGTTAAAAACTGTTTCTTAACTTCCGCTAAGAACCCCACCATAAAAACTTCGGGTTAATCATGGTCTAAGACCTTTATTTAGCGATAGACACGAAATATTATTAGCGATAGACACGAAATATTATTATTTATATATAACTTCAACTGTACATAGGAATCGCCTCCAATAATAAGATTTCTTTAGAAGTAGTCAATGTGGTGAACCAATCTATGTATTTTTGCTTATGGCATTTCTGTTGATAAGCTTGAGTTAGCTTGAGAATCAAGTTATCGATAAAGTCCTTTGATAATTAGGAATTATCTAATTATCATATGTTTAGTGTGATTAGGACTTTATAATATTGATATATATATATACATATGAAGATGTCAAGTTGTGACACACATATGATCTTGTGATTTGTGATTTGAATAGCTTTGAGTGATTGAATAAGAGAAGGACTTCTTATTAATATTGTGATTCTATATTTGGTATCAGAGCCAAACAAGAACACTAAATACTCAGACAGCGAGATAAACACGCACACACGCCATTATGAGCACTG
>MU109112.1:2882-19238 GCA_012274485.2 Sinapis alba | reverse complement strand
TATTTGATGAGTAAGAAGCTAACAGAGAGCGTTTTACATCTTCTCAGGTGCTAAAGGACCTTCCTGATGCTGTGGATTGATCATAACGTGGACGACAAAGCTTAAAGGTTAACCACCACTAGATGCAGTTCTTACGGATTTGCAAAAGAACATTTGAACAGTGGAGAGTCCATTTTAGTCGTAACTCATGCTCGGTTTAAATGTCTCTGCGGTATAAGATAAAGTATAAGGGCATGGTATGGTTAACAATCGAGAAACCAGGGGCTTTTTGGTGAGCTCTTTGATTCAGACTTGGAATAACAATGTAATGATTTGAAAAGCTCTTTACAGACTCTTTTTATGTTCTTATAAATAAATCTTAGAAACTCAAAGAGTACAAGAGCTTGATAACTAGTGGAAACTTATTTAAGGAAAACAGGAAACACAAATATGTAAGAGTTGGACCACCAGAAGGATCCAATAGTTTTATCCTATTGCAATTACCTGAAAGCATTGTCAGAGTGATGATGTCTTGTCATGAAAATTGAAAACCAGAGTTATGATAAGTTTTGAACATGTAGACACAACAATAACCGTAAATGGAAACAGATCTTGAACTGGCAGATGTAGAAGAAAAAAGTTATTAATTCCGATTTAAAACTTGGTATGCATGTAAAGCAAATCTTGAATGGAGTGATCAAGATCCAAGATAGGCGTAGTAAGACCATCTCCATCAGGGGCTCTTAGGGAGGGGTTCTTAGCGGGATTTAAGAACCGTTTCTTAACTTTAACAAAGAAAAAATTAAGAACCGGTTCTTAAATAAAGATTTAAGAACCGGTTCTTAATTTTTTCTTTGTTAAAGTTAAGAACCGGTTCTTAAATCCCGCTAAGAACCCCTCCCTAAGAACCCCTCAATGAACATGCTCTAAGACACAGAAACATGTGAATTGAATTTAATTAGAAAATCTAAACACCATGAAGCTAAGGAGGAAACAAAATAGAAATATAGGTGTAGTGAATGGAGAATGAAACCATGCCACGGGGTTTAAATGAAGATAATATAACTTAATATACGATGAATAAGATGGATACAATATAGAGGTAATTGGGTTAAAAACAACAGAGAATGCCGAAATTAGCAAAATGCCAATGGAAAATGTTTCAGGTATACGTGTAATGAGGGAGGGTGTTATAAAGACGAGAATAGCCTTTGCACATCGATAGTCTAATATTAGCATTGTAGGCTTGTAGCTGACGTTTCGGATTTCTTTAGATTTAGCTGTCCTGTACAAAGATTTGCTTTAGATACTGCGATTTTACCTCGGTAACCAACGATCCACAGTCTCTAGTAGTTTAAGCTGTATCTACAAAATCTCTGACGCATGCGGCGTATCTTTATACGAAATCTAACAAAAGATTTGCCTCCATTACATACAAAAGCTTGTGTATACATTATATTGTATATCTCCTAGAACTGTGATCCTCTATAAAAGTCGTGAACCGGTTCCTTTTAGGATAGAAACACAGTTAAAAAAGTTGAGCTTTGGTAAGTCAAACGGTTTTATTGATTGTCGGATCTTTTGGGTGTATACTGAAGACTATTGACAGTAAGTTTTCTGAAAAACTTTTCCTCATACGGTTTGCTCGAAGCCGGTTTCTTCACACCATCTTCTGTTTATTTGTCTCTTGTTTGTATGTGTGATTACTTGTTTTGGGCTCAGGCTTATATGACTATTTTTGATATTTACAAGCAGGAAATGGGGCGAGTGTTTCGTATTTGGCGAGGGGATTGGAAAAAAAATGAGAGACAACATTGGCATTTTGTACCAACCCCAGCAGATTACGGGTTTAGTATGTATGTTGATTCGCCTGAGACACTTGAGGTTATAGAAGACTGTGTGAGGGATCATTACTCTCTTGGCGAGAGTTCTCCGATGGTTATAACCTATGGGATGCCCGATTGGATGTTGTTTCCAAGTGGTCGAACTCCACCAATAACCATATCAACAACTTCGGATCTGTTGGGTTTGATAAGGGAGAGGCCATGGCTGACTGATGTGAGTTTGATAGTAACTCTCGGGCCGAAGAGTGTGGCAGAGTATCATTTTCATCGTCGTTCAAATTTCTCCATCGGTTCCACAACCTATGTGGTTGATAGTTCTCAAGATGAAAGAGCTAGAGCAACATACGAAAGTGAGTTCCTAATTTTTTATTTTGTGATAATCAATATATATTAGAGTGCTAAGTTTAGAAGAAGAAATCATAAGTTTTTCTTTAATTTTTGAAGCTTATGGATATGTAAATGATTTCTTTGTTAATGAACCAGGCCTGGTGTTTGGCGAGAGAATTCCCACAAGCGAGAGGGTGATGAATGAGATATTTGGGGAACAAGAAATGCTTATTTTCCATAGAGTTGCACTCGAGATGAGTTATGCGGACCCTGTGAGCACCCGTCATGGCTGGAGTGGTGTGGTAAATAGGATGGGAATCATTGAGGTAGATGATGACGAGGATATGGAGGACGTTGATCCGGTTCAAGGACAAACCCAACATAGCCTTAGGCTTACCGAAGGTATAACAAGTACATTTGATTAGCATAAAAAAAACTGTACTCAATTGAATATTTTGCTCATTGGCATCCATGTCTGTGATATATTAATAACCGGTTATCTATTTAGGTATATGGTTATTCGTAATTGTAGCTGTATAAGTCTTTCACATAGCGAATATACGTTACACCTATAAAAACTTTGGTCATCGGTTTCCATGTCTGTGATATATTAATAACCGGTTATCTATCCGGGTATATGGTTATTCGTAATTGTAGCTGTCTAAGTCTTTCACATAGCGAATATACGTTACACCTATAAAAACTTTGCTCATTGGTTTCCATGTCTGTGTTATCTTAATAACCGGTTATCTATCCGAGTATATGGTTATCCGTAATTGTAGTTGGCTAAGTCTTTCACATAGCGAATATACGTTACACCTATAACAACTGGTTATTTAGATGTGTATATAGATTTACGACTACATATATACATTAAAGTTTATCATTCATCCATTTCTATGTCGTAAGCTAACGGGAACCTTCGATAATTATGTGCAAAACAGGAAGAGTGAACCAAGGAGGTGGAGGAACTCAAACTGCAATGAGTGCAGCTGATGCACCGCCTGTCATGTGGGAAGTAGGTATGCCAGTGTTGAACTACACGGGAACCTTCGAGACGCAGGTTGAGGATGGAATGGCAACAAGCGACACTGAATTCTGGCAAGGGTTGATTCAAGAAGGTTCTAAGTCAGCCGAAGAGCTCGGCTTTGTTGGCGCAAGGACGGAAGGCGAGGACGTGCCTCATGTAGTCGAGACAGTTATCGGATTGAAAGAATCAACAATTGTGGAGAACACTGTGGCAGCTGAGGGAGGTGAACATGAGGGACATTCTTCTTCAGAGTCTGTCGATGTAATATGCACGCAGTTAGCGGGAGAACCTGTTGGAATGACAAAAGGTTCTGGAGGGTCGAGTCTTGGAGAAATTGTGGGAAAATCTATCATGGTGGCGCATATGGAGAAAGCTGGTAAGCTAACTATTAATAAATGATGCAATTTTTGATTGAAATCTGATGAAAATCCGGACAGCTGCAGGTGATGCTACAATCATGGGATTTGGGACCGATGAGCTTGCCAGTGAGACCCTCAACATCGAATCAGGGAAGGCTGTGGGGTCAGCTGACTTGAGCCTTACTTTGGCATGTGGCGATATGGAGCCAAAGGGGTTGAAGGCGGAAAAGGCTAGGGTGGTGGAGACATCTTCAGAGGAGAGCGACACCGATGGTGGGTGTTGATTGGATCGACAAGCAACATATTAGTATCTTATGTATAATATTAAGGAAGTATGTTGGGGTAATGGTTTTTGTCTAGACGGTTAACTTAAAGTTTGACCAAGTTATGTTGTTTTTGGTGGTTAAACTTTTGCGTAACCGTGATATTTTAAGGTTAGTAAGGCGATGTTTGATATCGACCTTTATAAAGAGATGTGGATGTTTCTCTTTTTTTTGGAAAGTTTCATGGACGAATGATGTAACTATTTGTTTAAAAACGTAATTATGGTTTGTGATGATATGAATGAATAAGTGTCAATGTAACTTCTGTCGTTATATCTTTTGGCTTAGCCAGTTAGACATTATAAAATTGTGTTGTAAGTGTGTTGTACGGATAACATATGGAATAACCTACTTGGTGATTATCATTCCTGAAAAATTGAACTGCAGGAGAAATTGGAGATAATGGTGTAGACGTGGGTGTCGGTATGCTGTTCAAAAACCGGGATTCTTTCAAACAGCATATGGCAATGTATGCCATTGCCAAGAAAATTTGTTTCCGATGTGTGAAGTCAGACCCAAGCATGATGATACTCAAATGTTGTGGGGCAGCTTGTCTGTGGCGTATATACACAGCCCGACTGAAGGAGTCTGATGTGTTTGAAGTGAGGAGTTTAGTAAGAGGACATTCGTGTACTATTGATGAGCGAGGTGGGTACCAAGGCCAAGCAACGTCATCTGTGATCGGGGAGTTGATGAGAACCAAGTTTGCTGGAGTTGGTGGAGGGCCAAAACCAAGGGAAATCCGCCAAATGATGCGTGGAGACCACAATGTTTCGATCTCTTATTGGAAAGCTTGGAGATCTCGGGATCTAGCCTTGGATAATGGGCAAGGAAATTGCGCTGCTTCTTACATTCAGCTGCCCGCTTACCTAAATAACCTTGTATCTGCAAATCCAGGAACATTAGCCTCATTGCACACAGAGAGTACCGGAGATAGTGGACAGCGGTTCAAGTATATGTTCCTAGCCATGGGAGCTTCCATTCAAGGGTATGCTTTCATGAGGAAAGTTGTTGTCGTAGACGGAACACACTTAAAAGGAAAATATGCGGGGTGTTTGCTTACTGCATCAGCACAAGACGTCAATTATCAGATTTTTCCTTTGGCATTTGCAGTTGTAGATAATGAAAATGACATGTCCTGGGAGTGGTTCTTCAAGCAATTATCAGGTTTTGTGCCTAATGAAGGAGAGTTGGTGATTGTCTCGGATAGACATCTTTCCATTTACAAGGGTTTAAGCAAGGTACGGACATAAAAATAGTAACATGTTACCGTATCTCATAGCCGGCTAAGAATATAGGGTTATAATAATGACTGTGTTAGACGTTTAAAAAAAAACTTAGACCTCCAATATAGTTTCTAGAGATATAATGTATTGACATACATTTATTTTCTATTAAAACACAGGTGTATACAAACGCTGGACACTGTGTTTGTGTGGTCCACCTAAAGAGAAACATTAGATCCAATTTCAAAGGAAGGCACTTGGACTACCTGGTAGCAAAAGCAACAAGGGCATATAAACTTCATGACTTCTACGTAGCCTTTAACGAAATTAAAGTGATGGATGCTTCATGTGCAGCATACCTGGTTGAAATAGGGTTTGAGCACTGGGCTAGGTCGCATTTTCCAGGAAAAAGATACAACATAATGACAAGTAATTTAGCTGAGTCGTGGAATTCTGTGTTGAAGGAAGCAAGGGAGTTTCCGATAATCCCCCTAATAGATTTCATTCGTGTAAAGTTGGTGAGTTGGTTTGCATCAAGGCGTGAAACAGCCAACAAGAATGAAGGGGTTTTGTCACCCCGAGTCCTCGGAATTGTTAATAGAAACTTTGAGCTCTCAGGTGGTTACGAGGTGCTTGAAATTGCTGAGGGGGAGTACGAAATACGGAACAAGACTGGTGGGAGTTTCCATGTCAATCTACGGACGCTAACATGTAGCTGCTTTGAATTCCAAATGTTGGATATTCCATGTTCCCACGCCATATCAGCTGCGTTAAAAGCTAGAGTGAGTGTTGACACTCTCGTGAATGAAGCGTACAAAGTTAGTGTCCTGAGGTGTGCCTACCAAGGGAGTATACTGCCAGTCACGATTAGCACAAGCGAGGCAGAGACCCAATCACTACTGTCTGGCCAACGTTTATCCCCTCCAGCAACCCGTCGTCCTCCGGGTAGACCAAAGAAGCAGCGCTTTTTCTCTAGGGGGGAGAAACGAGTAAGCTTACAAAATTGGCAAATGTTCATATCCGCGTTTTAGGGTTTTTTGTTCTAACACAAAATCATGTTTGTTTGTATCTCTTGACTAGATGAAGGTCATTCGGAGAAAGATGGCATGCAGCAGGTGCAAGGGGCTTGGTCACAACAAAGCCACTTGTAAAAATCCTATATAATATATGTAATGGTTATGAAGGAAGGGGTTTAATGCGCGGGTCGACTTGTAAGAAATGAAAAGGAGGATACAGATGGGGTCATAGTGTCTGTCCATCTGGGGTGTGTCGGGGATTTTGTTATATCGCATTGTTACTATAAATAAAAGGCTCCTTTTGAATTGATCTTCATAATGATGACATGATGACTTGGTTTGTGGATTGTAAATTCTCAGATTGTTAATTAGGCAAATTCTCAGACATGTTTAACCATGTACTCGAGTCTCCTATCTTAAGTCCCTTACCCTTATGAGTCTCGATTACATGGTTAAACCTTCTGTTAGCCATATCTATATATAGTTATCAGGTACCTATAGTTATTAAAGATTATTTTAATAGGATAAGAGCCTTATCATATTAAAATGATACACATGTCCACTCCGCAGCTTAACCACCAATTGACGAAGATGGTTATTAAAGCATAGAGCCTATATTAAATTGTATATGGTTAGTAAACTGATTAACCATGCAAATTTTCAAATTGAGAATCAACAACATCCGGCGCATGCTCTGTATATTTATAAGGGGTTATCAAAACTTGTTAACTGTAATAATCCTCTTGTTTATCAAATATTTGTGTAATAAATTAGTTTACGTGGTTATCTATATTTGTACACTGTTAGAGTATTCGAGAAGAGTATTGAAGGTTTACTTTCATCTTAGATAACCCTGGTTAATATATGGGAAAAGCAGTAGATCCCAACCGCATACAAGACCACCAATAAAAGCTGTAAAATGAAGAGAAAATATCTCCATATGCTCGCGAGTTTCAAAACACCGATATGGAAATAAAAAAGTCAGAAAAGCTTGACACTACCTATATGTTTACGATGGGTACAATCATATATATATAAGAGATCAATATGAAATTCCGATAATCACTTGATAAACATGGATCTGAGGCTGTCCACCACCAACACAACTTCGCTAATGTATTTTTTAAACTCCATGATAACTTCTTTCATCTCCATTAGTTCTTTTTCCATCATCACTTGCTTAGCAGCCAGCACATCTAGTTCTTCAAGTTGCGCTTCGTCAGCCCATTTGAACAGGTGGTTATCGCCGGAGACAGCCCCGCATCGATAGAACTTACGTCCGGGATTTCCTTTCGTTCTTGATGTCAGAATGATAGGCAACGACCCGCATTGGCACTTTCTGGGGATTCCCGGCCCTAGATCCATTGCAATATAACCTAGATAAACAAGAGAGAATAAGAGATTTCTAAGAATAGTGAATAACCTGATATGAATAGAAGTAGTTGGATCCAGCAGTTGAAGAACCCTAATTTTCTTCCCTACAGTTGCGGCAAGATAGAGGATAGGGTTCACTCGGGTCCCTGTTATATAATGAGTCTCTTATATAATTGTATATTATATTGCCTCTATTATATTCATAGTTTTCCTAAGGGGGTCTAATTTGTAAATTTATGTTTTGGTATCTTGGACCGAAGAATTATAAGTGAGAAGGGTTGGATCATATAAATATGAGAATTGTCAACATAGAGGCTTGCTAGAACTTATACCGGTTAATATAAAAATGGAACAGTTAAGAGAATCACAAGTACATTTCCAAGAGTTCATTATTACATAGGTACTATATTACATGCTGCTAAACAGATTTCGATTCAAAGGAAAGACAACAACTACACAGACGTAGATGATTCGCTTAGAATTATGTGTTGCATCTAGAGGGTCTCAACATTTCTTTCATATAGGGTGACGACAAGTCGCTCGGCTTCTGTATCAAGAACATCTGGTGTTATACATTTGCAAACCTCGACGCCCGCAGCGGCGTGTGCTTGGATGAAAAGAATGGAAGATATCGCAGAGTCTGTAATGGCATTGTGTTGTGGTATGGTTCGTGGCCTATCTAGTGCCATGGGTTTGGCTTCTCTCCCAACCACTTGTTTTCCAACCTGTTTAAGTAGATAGGGGAACATCTGCGCGATAGGGCGGATTTCCTTGTTCATCATGTAGTCTGTCCTGAGCGCGATGTTGCAGTCTAGCACCGATATAGTCCAGCTACCGCAATCAACACAGATGCCTACCCAGTATTTTTTGTCGAGATTGAATGGGAAGTAGAAACGCTCGGCTTCGGCTAATGACACATTCTGCATAATCGTTTCAGTGATGCTATTAGGGAATCTGAAGTTGTCCTTTTTGGAGACTTTGGAGAACTTTGTGTACATTTTTGACAACTGAGCCACAAACTGAGTGTCTAGGAACACAGAAGCAGACTGCTGATTTGCCGGTGGGCGGGCTCGAAACAATGAGCTTATGTGAAACATAAGCACGTCTACAACCTGTGAACAATGGATGATTAGATCTTGTAAATGAATCTTTCTCTTGTATAGACTAACAATATGTATAGAACATCTACTGGTTATAACTAACCTTGGAAGACAGTGGGCTTGTTCTTGCGACAATCTCGTACACCTCGCTACTCTGTAGAGTTCCCCTTCCAGTGGTTATGCAACTGATTAGATGCGTTATGTAGTGAGTTAGCAGGTCATTGTTACAGTTATCATGCTAACTTAAAATTTATCTGTGCACACCATAGTTCATAACTTACAAGTCAGTCTTCATTTTGTCGAGCAGAACTGAAAATTTAGCAGAGTAATCTATGCTACCGTCAGAGTTGTGCGAGTCTGCCGCCGCTTGCCTGGCTCGGTTTAAAAAACGTATATCACATTCATAGTGTCCCAACAGTGATCTAGGTGGGACCTTCTGTCTTTTGCTTTTCCTGCAACCAACAACGGCTTCTGCAACATCTTCTGATATGGTTTTGTCGTGCTCGGCAACTGGTTCTCCATCGATAATGTCATTGGCAATCACCTTAACTGGTGGTTGAATCTCCTGAGTTAAACCAAGCGAGAAAGTAGGCTCCGGGAAAAAAAGATCAGGATCTAGTGTCTGCGAAAGAATGTCAATGTTCTAATCATGGCACCACAGGCTTGCGGTAAGTAGGATGTTTTTAAAATGCAAAAAGGAAGAAATTACAAACCGAATTCGTCTCTGTGTAACAAGCTTTAGTTTGTTGTTCTCTTGGTGGTTGTTGGGCGGGATGTCCAGCGTCTTCACCGATCTCTTCAGCATCGCTTCCCTGCAAAACATTGTGGGACGGTTAAAAATACACAACGTTTATCAGTGGTAGCTGGCTAATATATATTTTGGGTGTGTATAGAACTACTTGCCCCGGTTTATGTATTAGGTACACGGTTAGCAAATGCGACGGCCTCTTCGATTATATTTGGTATATCAAAATTAGTTTGTGTCCCGGCGTTTTTCCCGGCTACCACTGGGGTTGGATCCTGATGTGTGCCCTCAGGGGCTACACTATACTCTTTCCCCGCAAGGTCGCTGAGGAGTGTCATCTTCTCCGCGTTTTCATCTAGTTTATCAAACATATCCTTCATGTTTGACAGCACTAAGCTTTGAAAGCTATCGAAAGCCTCCTGTAGAATAGTTATTTGACTCGCAACTCGGGAACAATTCTCTTGGACACAGTCTTTCATGATCGCTGCAACAAACCCCGAATCTAACCCGTCTTGAACCGAAGCAGAATTAGAGGTTTTTGTTTTACTTGATTTGCGGTTAAGTGATTCCGCTTTTGCTTCTTCCCGTAACCTATTAAGCTCCAACTTAGAAAGACCACCACAGAAATTTGCAGTCGAGAAGTGAAAACGCTGTTGAATTAGGGCCACCATATTTTCCACCTTCGCATCTTCTTCGTCATCTGACCATTCAAGCTCCGGCGAATTATGTATTTCAGAGGCTGAGTGAGATATGATAGAACATACTTGGGCCTGCACTTAGTTATACGCAACAAGTCACTTTGGGTTTTTAGCAAAAATTGAATAAATTTACACTGCTTATACGATGAAATAGACATCACAATCTCTTTATTTTACAACATCATACAATACCTGCCCAGCAGCATCAATGTCTCTAGCATGCCCTGGACTAATGCTTTTTTTTATCAGATTTCTCGTGAACATTATTGTCGTCTTCCTCTCCGCTTTCACCTTCCGACCCAGAAGAACTACCATCTTGGACAACCTCAGTGAGTGATGGAACAGCTTCGACCATCACGAGCTGTAAAGATAACACAAACCCTTTTAAAGCGATGGTGTTTTGGGCAAGGGAAACTTCTTTCCTCTCTTTAATGCTGCACATAAGCATGTCGAATGATACTCTGCCCCATGGGTACGCAAAAAATGCGTTCAGATCTTTGATTAACTCAGCGTGATCTTGAGAAATGCGGGGCGTATGAGTCGTCGGAAGAATGACAGATGCTAGAAGAGCAAGGTATGCGTACTTTAGCCTGAGTTCTTTGTCGGCAATGGTTTTCTTCTTCAACATCCTGATAACAGAGGACACATGAACTTCTTTAAGTGTGCCGAATAGTTCGCCCCAGTATGGTTTCTCCGTGATGTGCTTCTTCGATCTTTTCTTGGTCCTACTAGGAAATTTCTGGCAGTTGAGTCCCGTCACTACAGCAAATTCCCTGAGAGAGAACCTAATCGGTTTTCCTGCAAACAAGAACCAAGCTTCATGCTTCTTCGTCACTTTTAGTTGCCTTGAGATAATGTAACGACCGAACCTCCCTGAAAACGTTGGTTTATCGGCGATCTCAACCATCTTTCCAAATGGTGACAATCTGACAATATCTACTTCTTCGGAGTCGAGTGCGTTGAGGATTTGCCTGATCCCGCATGCTTTGTGGTACGGGGTTACCCGCACACCAGCTGGTTCCTCTCCTGCTGCAAAAATTCTTTCTGGTATATCCAGAAATTGTGTTTGCGCTGCCTCAGATTCCATTGTTTTCAGTAGAACACAAATTTGGGAGAAACAGAGATGAAGAGAAAATGATTCAAAATTCAAATTCTTTTTGGTGGGTGTGGGGGTTGGAAGAAATTGTGTTCAATGTCTGACAGGTTTTATTCGATTAGATATTAGGACAGTAAATAAAATCTATACGAATCTAAGACTAAGATTTGGCCTACGATTTTGAGAAGCTACAGATACTGCAGAGGGGTATTTACGTCTTATAATTAAGAGAACAGTGACAGAAAGCTCCGATTGGTAGTCTCCTAAATACGGTAAAGTTGGTTGGTAGGGACACTAATTTCTCTACAATATATATAGATACTGTTTAATCTGAACTAGGCACGTATTTATGTGTGAATTCAATGGTAGACTATTTGAAAGACATTTACTAATGATCAAAAAGACAATACAAAGAATTTTAGTTAAGAACTTATGAAAAGATGTTTTTTGGCAAGAATAAATTAAACCGAGGAAACTTAATCTTGTGCCGAAAAGCGAATGTTTGTCAATGTTCTCCTTGATTCTCAGCCATTTTAAGTTTTGGTAGACCTAATGATAATGTCTCTTTGCTTATCGTGCCTTCTTCTTTAAATAGAGAGCTGAGCTCTCATTTCTTTATTTTCTCTCGCGATTAAAAGTCTCTCTCTCCATCGCATTTTGTGCTTACTTACCGATCTGCCACCGTAGTTTCAGTTGGATTTCTCCGATCTGCATCATGTTATTCTTTTTTTTTAAGAAACATGTCTTCAATCCGTAGATGCTCAAAAAAAACTAAAGAAGTATATGTTTCTTCGAACCCATATCCGGATATATCTGGTGATTCCAGTCATGTCACCGATCTAGTTAAAACTCTTCAGAGCCCAAATTCGATGTTAGGCCAACTTTTTTTCTTCATCTTATTGTTTGAGATAGATTACATATGTTAGACAAAACTAATCAAGTAAATAAAACCAGGTCTAGATAGGTAAAGTCGGGTAAGATATATGTTGACTTGAAGACAAAAAGACAAGAAGCCAAGTATATAAAGAGAAGACCGGAGATCAAGAAGAACATTGACGAAGACTCGTTTTCGGCATAAGATTAAGGTTTTCTCTGTTTATCTTTTCTTGCCGAAAATACATCTTTTCATAAGTTCTTAGCTAATACTCTTTCTAATTATCTTTTTGATCATCAATAAACTTTTTTCAGATAACATATCATTGAATTTATGCCTACAATTAGTATATGCCGAATTCAGATTAAACAAGTAACGAGGATAGTTTAGTGGTTGACGTGCTTGAACAAATTATTGGATCGCAACAAGAACGATTTTTACTAGTTTTAATGGAGAGCATTGCACTAGTTTTCGGCGAAGCAATATACTCTCTCATTTTCAAAATAATACATATTCTAAAGATTTTACACTTATTAAGAAAACACGTAAAATTTTATAATAAATGTAGAGAAATTCCCTTGGATAGCCCTTTTTAGTTTGTTTGTCACAAAAATAGTTTGAAGAAAATGACCAAAATGTTTTTTTTAGAAGCTAAAAAAATCATTTATATGCATTTATACCCTTAGGGTTAACTAATTTGCACTTTAGTGTTTAGAGTTAAGGGGTGGATTTGGGGTTAGAGTTTCAAATTTCAAAAAAAATATTAAAAAAATCAAAATTTCAAAAAAAAAAAGTCTATTTTGGTCATTTTATTTTTTAGGGCTATTTTTGTGACAAAAACTTAAAAAGGGCTATTTAAGAGAATTGCCCATAAATGTATTATTTTATGTGTTTAATTATTTTCTATAAATTTTAACCAATCAAAATTCAGTAAACAAAATTAATATTTTTGTAATATGGATCATTCTGAAACGGAGAAAGTATAAAGGGAAAGAGGAAATTAACTAAACCAAAACACATAGATTCTCATAGTAAGAGCCAAAACGACACAATAAAAGAGAAGACACACATTTGTGGCTCCTTTATTTCAGTTTCTTTCAGTTTCCTCTTCCCCTCTATTCTCTCAATTTTAAAAAAAAGAATTTTAAGTTTTGTTTTCAGAACTATGGAGTATATGAATTAGCCATAGAGTTCTTCTCCATTTGTAACTGAACTCGCCGTTTTCCTAAGCCAACTTGGCATTCTTCGACCGCTTTTATTCTTGATTGGGCCGAATTCATTTACATGTTGGGCTTTGTCAAGGGGACGCAGTCCATCTCGAAAAATCAACATAAAGATCATTATAAAATGCATGAACGTTTCATGCAGTGAACCCATGTAGTGAAGAGGGTTTCACTTCATACTCCTAAAATATCATAATCTAGCTTTCAAATTCAAACTGATAGTTAATTTCAGAAACATTGGTTAACAATCTGCTAAGTGATTCCACAATCAGACTTTTTTTTACATCTGGTTAACAATCCTACAACACACTACATGTAAGAGAGAAAGCTTTAGTTTAGGTAAAAAAATTTTATAAACAAAGCTTTAGGAAATTAAAAACCAAAAAAAAAAACTGTTGATTAGAGCAAGATTAATAGGGTCTTAAAGGGTGGGGCCCACAATTTTTTAAAAACCCACCTCTTACACCTCTTCTCTAAGAGCCAACCCTTAAGGAATTCTTGTACTGTTCACGGGTCCTACGGACACGTGGCGACCCACAATTGGTTAATTTTTTTTTTTTTTTTAATAAAAAAAGACAAAAAAAAAAAACCTAAGAACCCAATTGGGGTTCTTAGGGTTAAACGATGGTCTTAAAACAGAAAATGTAAAAGAAAAGGGAGATACAAATTAGAGGTTAATTACGCAATGGCAAAGACTTGTCTCTGTAGGGGGGTCATTGTCACTGTCACGGAGAACAAAGGAATCTTCATAGGCTACATAGCGTTTGTGCATTTGACTTAACCCACTACATACGGCAGAAAAATACGTTGTTTGTCGCGTGGGATACTCTGTAATGTATTATTGTGGACCATTCATCAATTAAGTCTTCACAGGAAGACTTGGTTCTCAAAAAACAAAAAAAGTCTTGACAACAGACTTGTTAAGACAAGCTTTCACTTTTCTCTCGTTATACATCAAAAGAAACAAAAAAAAAGAAGAAAAAACCAAAGCTAGAAAAAGAAACGATGCATTCTTTTAGTGAGAGGAGGAAGATGATAGTATGGAGCTTGTGTTTATTCTTTTTTCTTTCTAACTCACTACTTGTTTTTGCTTCTCCTGCTAAACAATTATGTCGTCCAGACCAGAAGGATGCTCTTTTGGAGTTCAAGAGCGAGTTCCAACTGTTGGGGATAGATTACATCTACCCACATAGGCCCATTAAATTGTGAACTCGGCCCATCCTGACGACAAAAGTCGGCCCATGAAGACATGACAAGCCGACTTCGGCAAAGAGGAAGGCGTATAAATAGAGAAAGATGGGGAAGAGAAGAGGCACGCAAAAACCTTGAGGAACAAGCTAGAATTAGGGTTCTTGTTACCAATTCCTTGTTCAAACCTTGTTCTTGTGATCTAATCAATCTTCGATCAATAAAACTCTTCTATTCGTTTCTCCAAATCTTTTCTTCGAGAAATCCACAATCGAAATCGATACCTAACCTAGGGTTACCGATTTCGGATTCAACAATTGGCGCCGTCTGTGGGGAAATATCGAAGAAAAAGGATCAAGAACATCGATTAGAACGATGACAGGATCACCAACAAACCAAATAGGTCAACAGCCCGTCGACCTGAACGCCGTCTTGGCCTCTCTCGCCGCCGTCGTTCAAAGACTCGATCAACAAGATGCCGCTAACAAGGCAACTCAAGAACGTCTCGACACAATCGTTGCCGCCTGTCTACCGCCTACGCAAGCGGACGACCAAGATCCAGATACCGCTCGAAGACGCTTATTCCAAACGACGATGCGAAACCAGGCAGTCGATCAAGCGATTAGCGAAGAACTCTTGCGTCTTCAAGGAACGATCAAAGACATGTCGTCAAAAATCCACCAAGCCACGAGTTTCGCCCCCGAAATCGATCGAGTCCTGGAAGCAACTCAAAAAACTCCTTTCACAAAAAAGATAACCGACATCCGAGTACGACATCAGGACAAACTCCGAGTACCTTCTTTCCGCGGCGATTCTGACCCCAGCGATCATATGACCAGTTTTAACATCGCTATGGGGCGAGCCTATTTTTCCGCGGAAGAGCGAGATGTCGGCTACTGCCAACTCTTCGTCGAAAGTTTGGCGGGACCCGCCCTTACCTGGTTTTCCCGCCTAACTGCAGATTCTATCAGCACCTTTAAGGAACTATCTACCGAGTTCCTCAAACATTACTCTATGTATATTCGTCAAGGGGCATCAGCAACCGACTTATGGAAAATCTCCCAGGGACAGAAGGAATCCCTCCACGACTTTATGGAACGATTCAAGAACCTCGTCTCCAAAGTCGATGTCCCAGATAAAACGGCAGTGGAAGCTTTACGCAATGCATTATGGATTAGGTCATATTTCCGATCAGACCTTTATACGAATAGCACAATTTCTCTCGAAGACGCACTCCACCGAGCAAATTGTTTCATTCGGATAGAGGAGGATAATGCTGCCTATACCGCCAAACAGAACGCGTTAAAAGCTCAATTGACGCTAAAATCGACAGCGAATCACCAAGAACCTCGTCAGCATCAGCCTAACGACAAAAAGGGAAAAGTTTTCTCGGCAACCGAGGATCCTGATGCATCTCCCTCCATATCAAAAACCGATCGACCATGGAACGTATGGGACAGAACCCTCGATGGAAAGCCTTTGGCATATGACGAGAGCAAATTCTGCACTTATCATAAAGCCAAAGGCCACGACACTAAGGAATGCAAGCAACTCGCAGAAGCTTTATTCTCGGCATTCAAAAACGGTGCCGTCACGCCTGATCCACCAAAATCAAAACAGAACCGCAAGAAAGGGAGTTGGACCAAAAACCGGCAAACTGGTACCAAAAAACAGGAGTCTGCTCAAGCGGTGCATCCCGAGGATCAAGACGCAGCCGCGCCACCTCGACATCGCGACGATACTGATACCGAGGACGAAAGACCACAAGTAGCTCGGCGGATCAACGTTATCTCTGAAACTTACTTACCTTCCTGTGCTACAGAGACAGATTGCTTTGATCTCCGAGATCATATTCAACATAGGCGCCCTACAGTCGACCTACGGGATATCCTTCCTCAAAAAAGGAAAACAGAGCCTCTCGAGACCAAGGATAACCGAGATCTACGATTCCATC
>MU109111.1:3486-18643 GCA_012274485.2 Sinapis alba | reverse complement strand
AGCTTGCAGATGTGTTTACTAAGGCTGCAAAACAGAAGACCATTGAGTCCATTCATATCAGATTGGGGCTCATTGATCTTAACCCCAGCAGCAGCTAAGTCCCTTAGTCATGAGTTCTTCACTCTTTTTCCCTCATCAAGGTTTTGTCCCAATGGGTTTTCCTTGGTGAGGTTTTTAATGAGGAAGAACTCATGGCTTCTAAGCTTGACCACTACATTGTCAAGCTTGAGGGGGAGTGTTGAGTTATGATGAGATATGTTGGAGATGCAAAGGAACAACATGAGGGAATGGAGTGTCAAGGGAAAGAGGAGAAGATTGGAGTTGAAGTGGCTGAGGCCGTACAAGGCCGTACAAGGCCGTACAAGGACAAGAGCTGTCCAAGTTACCCGGGTGGAAGGTAACTGATCCTAAGTTACCTTGGCTGCTTTACCATAGGTTTCTTACTGTCAGATGGGTAAGGGGGCGCGCCTGAGCGCTGTGCCAGGCTGTCAGGATCTTGACCAAGATGCCAAGATGCTTCACACATGTGGGACTCTCCATTGGACAGATTCAAACCAGGCGCTCCTCTTCCTTTGACTCCACATGCTTCTCATTTCGAAATGCCCTTGTTTGCTTGTTCTTTATATTGTAACCTTTGCTCTCAATAATAAATATACAGTTTTGAGTCTCTCTCTCTTGTTCTTAAGCTTCTCTCACTAGTTCTTGGTGTTTATGATGATTCTTCACTAATCTCCCCATTTCTGTCCAAATATGTTCTATTCTCTCTTCTTTCTTCATCTATCTCTTTCTATTTCTAAATATTTTACTCTCTCTACAATCTCTTTATTCTCTTAATCTCTCTATTCTTTACTCTGATTATCTCTGATTAGTATTAAACACACTCTAAAACACGAAAGTGTTTATGGTATCAGAGCCAGATTGCTCAAAAAGGGGGTGAGTGTGATTTCTTTTTTGCAAATCTGGGTTCTTTCTTGGTGTTCTTGAGTGTTCTTGGTGTTCTTGGGTTCTGTCCTTCTGTCGCTGGTTTTGTTTAGGGTTCTCTGATGGAAACAAATGATCTCAGCTGGAAATGAAGCACAGATCTAGTAATCCAGTGAAGCTTGAAGAGGAAAACGATGGGGTTTGGTCCAGATGGGTGAAGACAGTTTTGGGGAGCTGTGTGTTGTGGTGTAGTCATGTAAAGGGGAAGCCTTTAAGAGAAATGACTACAGCAGAAGGTCAGGCAAGGAGTCTGAGGGATGAAGAAGAGTTGTTCAAGAAAACAATACAAGGTGTGAGATTGAAACAGCTCATGGGAGTAGATCCAATCTGATGAAGGTCTTTGAAGTCAAGAGGGCTAACATAGACTTAAGAAGAGGAAAGGAAGAGCTCCATCAGCTTGTTGGAAAGCTGAAATATTTATGGGTGGAATTGGATGTGTTGAGACCAAGCACATCAGATCCAAGAGTGATTCAAGAGAGGCTGGAGCAAGATGTAGTCTTGAGTCTTCTAGTGAGTCTAAACTCATCATATGGTCAACTCATTAGACAGATTATCAAAGATGATGAGCGACTGGATATGGATGGTATATGTGCTCTTGTTCAGCAAGCTTATGAGGTGTGTGAGAAGAACAAGAAACCTACTTGGATAAGGGATGGTGCAAGGTGCAAGAAGGGAAGGTTGAGAAAACTTTCCAAGACTTGGAACAGGATGGGAAAGATTCGGATGAAGAGCAGACACTGTGGTCACTTAGAGAACAGTATGGAGGCAAAGATGATCAATGATGTTGTGCAGCAGATGGTTAGAGGAGAGTGTTCTTACTCAGCCTACATGGGTAACTCAGTGGAAGGTAGAATGGTTGTTAGGGAGCAGGAGACAACAGGAGATGATGATCCTATCACCAGGAAGGAATGGGACACATTTGTTAAGTATGTGCATGCTTTGGCTGCAACCAGGAGACAGAGCACACAATCCCCAACATCTAAACCTATCATAATTGATTCTGGAGCAAGTCATCATATGATCAGTGATAGGAGCTTGATGAGTGATATTAAGGCTGCAACTGGGAGTGTCATTATTGCTAATGGAGATAGGATCCCAATTGAAGGGATAGGTAACTTGAAGCTGTTTAAAAGGGATTCAGCTGCTTCTATCTACCTCGGTTCACTTCCAACCTGATATCAGTGAAGAGAGCTGCTGTTGATCTTAATTTCGAAGTGGTGTTCAGGCCAAATAAAGTTGAGTTTCAAAACCTTAAGTCTGGACAAGTTATTGGCAGAGGAGACAACAAGAATCAACTATACCACCTTCACACAAGCTTTCTCAACCCTTTGATCCTGTTTGTTTAGGCAGCACCATTGATAGGATTGATAGTAGTACTTGGCATGCTAGACTGGGGCATCCTCATACTCGTGCAATTGAACTGATCTTACCTGCTTTATCATTCAATCATCTAGAGTGTGAGGCTTGCATATTAGGGAAGCATTGTAGGACTGTGTTTCCAACATCAGAGACTATATATGAGAATTGTTTTGATTTGGTGCACTCTGATGTGTGGACATCTCCATGTGTGTCTAGGGATAACCAGAAGTATTTTGTGACTTTCATAGATGAGAAGTCTAAGTATACTTGGATCACACTTCTTCCATCCAAAGATAGGGTGCTAGATGCCTTTGTAAACTTCCAAGCATATGTTACTAACCATTACAATGCTACTGTGAAGGTACTAAGGTCAGATAATGGAGGAGAGTACACCAGCAATGCTTTCAAGAGTCACCTAGCAAAGCATGGCATAGTGCACCAGACCAGTTGTCCTTACACACCACAACAGAATGGGGTTGCTGAGAGGAAGAATAGACACCTAATGGAAGTCTCTAGATCCATGATGTATCATTCTAATGTTCCAAAACGTTTTTGGGGTGATGCTGTTCAGACTGCTTGCTATCTCATCAACAGGATACCAACCAAGGTCTTGAAGAATCTGTCACCTTTTGAAGTGTTGAATAAGAACAAGCCATACATTGATCATCTGCGAGTGTTTGGATGCTTGTGTTATGTCTTGGTTCCAGGAGAGCAGAGAAACAAGCTAGATGCTAAGAGCACTAAAGCTATGTTCATAGGTTACTCAATAACTCAAAAAGGGTACAAGTGTTATGATCCTGTAACAAGAAGAGTGTTGGTGTCCAGAGATGTGAAATTCATAGAGTCAAGAGGGTATTATGAGGAGAAGAAGTGGGAGGATTTGGAGGATCTGTCTCAAGCTCCATCAGATAAGGCAACAACACTGAGGATTGTGTTGGAGAAGCTAGGGATAAACATGTCTCAGGATCAGGAACCAAGAAGGAGAGGATCTCCTGATCAGGCTGAAGAAGCTGAAAGAACAACCCCTCTTGATCATGAGAGGGGGAATGGATCTGAATCAGGTGTACAAGAGCAGAACCAAGAGGATTCAGATCTTCATGATCAAGATGTGACACAGGAAGTAGAGAATACTGCTCAGTCTAGTGGAGATGAGCAAGGAGAGCCTACTGATTTAGAAGAACAAGCTCAAGATTAAACACTTTTGTGTGTATAGAGTGTGAATCAAAATCTGAGAGAAAGAGATTAAGAGAATAGAGAGAATAGAGAGAATAGAGAGAATGGAGAGAATAGAGAGAAAACTCAATACTGCATTACTTTGATTCAGATGAGAGCTTACAAGATATAAAGTGAATACAATCATGTCTAGGTTCAATGAATTCAACCTAGACCTATAAGCATGTGAGGTCAATACAAATACTTGGCTGAGAGGCTCCACATGCTTGGACAAGCTGTAAAGTAGCTCTTCCTTTTGAGCTGTGGTGTCACCTTATCCTCTAACCCTATCTACTCTCCCTGGTCGTGTTCCCCCTGTCCAGAATGGATAAATGCAAGGTAACTTCTCATCTTGCCTTATTTACCTTCTTCCAAAGTTACTGAGATAACTTTCCAAAAGTTATTGTGGTAACTTTTGGAGTTACTGTCTCAACCTCAACACTTCTCTTCTCTAATTGATCCCTGAACCTCCAAGACTCCATCTCTTTATTACCTTCCTCTCAACACTCCCCCTCAAGCTAGACCAAGGGAACCAGTCTAGCCTGGAAACCATGAAGACCTCCCTCATAAAAACCTCACCAAGGAAAACTCATTGGGATAAAACCTTGATGAGGGAAAAAGAGTGGAGACTCCTTGGTTAAGGGGATCAGCTTCTAGGCCTGAGATCAATGAGCCCAAGCCTAGAAAGTATGGACTCCATTGTCTTTAGCCTTGCAGCCTTAGTAAACACATCCGCCAGTTGATCCTCGCTCCTTGTATAGCATGGCAGTATCACTCCTAAGACAATCATCTGCCTCACCTTGTGACAATCAACTTCTATGTACTTTGTTCTCTCATGGAAGACTGAATTAGAAGCTATGTGAATTGCTGCTTGATTGTCACAATGCATTGTCATGGGAGTGGTCTGCTCAATCTCTAGATGCTTCAAAATGCCTTTGATCCAGACTAACTCATTTGTTAACTTCAACATAGCCCTATACTCAGCTTCAGCACTTGAACAAGAGATCACCTTCTGCTTCTTACTCTTCCAAGTCACTAAGTTCCCTCCAATGAATGTACAATACCCTGTGGTTGATCTTCTGTCCACTCTATCACCTGCCCAATCAGCATCACAATACCCAACCACTTCTGTACTGCCATTGCATCCCATCCAGACTCCTTGCCCTTGTGTACCACTCAGATACCTTAGTATCCTATCCACCATTTTCCAGTGATGTACCTTTGGAGCCTGCATATGCTGACTAACTTGATTCACAGCAAAACATAGATCTGGTCTTGTGATAGTCAAGTAGATCAGCTTGCCAACCATCTTCCTATACAGCTTAGCATCCTCAAACAACTGGTTCTCTTCAATCTCCCCCTCAAGTAGAACCTTGTATCCTTCTTCAAGAGGTGTCTTGGCGATTTTTCCTCCAAGCACCCCTGCTTCCTTCAACATATCCATAGTATACTTTCTTTGAGACATGAACAACCCCTCTTTAGACCTGCATATCTCAATTCCCAGAAAATACTTCATCTCTCCCAAGTCCTTAATGTCAAACACTGACTTGAGGAAGTCTTTAGTGGCTTGAATCCCAGCCTTATCACTTCCTGTGATAATCAAGTCATCTACATATACCAAGATCACAATGATCCCTGAGGGACTCGACAAGGTGAAGAGAGTGTGATCTAATTCAGACTTCCTAAAGCCTCTCCCATTGAGTGTTGTGCTCAACTTCCTGTACCAAGCTCTAGGAGACTGTTTCAACCCATATATGGCCTTCTTCAATCTCAAGACATTCCCTGGTTTCACAAGATGCTCAAGACCAGGTGGTGGATACATGTATACTTCATCTTCAAGCTCACCTTGCAAGAATGCATTCTTCACATCCATCTGCCACAAATCCCACTTCAAGTTTGTTGCAATGGATAACACAATTCGGATTGTGTGGAGCTTAGCCACTGGAGCAAACGTGTCAATGTAATCTTCCCCATAGGTCTGTGTAAACCCTCTTGCTACCAGTCTGGTCTTGCACCTCTCAATCTTCCCATTTGCAAGGTATTTGATTGTAAAGATCCACCTACTTGACACTGCCTTCTTCCCTTTAGGTAAAGCACTCTCATACCAAGTATCATTTCTGATCATTGCATCTCTTTCATCCCCCACATAATCTCTCCAAACCTTGTGCTTCATAGCTTCGTCATAAGATCTTGGTATCTCACTCTCATCCAAGTTGCACATAAACGCCATGTGTTCATCAGGATACTCAGCAAAGGAACATACAGCTTGAGAAGGATGCTCCACAGCCTGGGCATTGTAGTACACTCTCGTGTTTACCCAGTTGGAAGGATCCTTCCTCACCCGTGTGATCCTCCTCAATGGTTGAACCTGATCCTCAGTTTGAACTTGTTCTTCTGAACCAGTATACTCTTCCTGCTCATCTCCACTAGACTGAGCCGAATTTTCTGCTTCTTGTGTCACCTCTTGATCATGATGACCTGAATCCTCTTGATGCTGCTCTTGCACTCCTGATTCAGATCCATTCCCCCTCTCATGATCAAGAGGGATTGTTCTCTCAGCTTCTTCACACTGATCAGAAGGAGCTCTCCTACTCGGTTGTTGTTCTTGAGACATGTTTATTCCTAGCTTCTCCAATACAATCCTAAGATTTGTTGCCTTCTCTGATGGTGCTTGAGAGAGATCCTCCAAATCTTCCCACTTATGCTTCTCATAAAACCCTTTTGACTCCACAAATTTTACATCTCTAGAAACCAGAACTCTCCTTGTCTCTGGATCATAACACTTGTATCCCTTCTGGTTTATTGAATACCCAATGAACATGGCTTTAGTACTCTTTGCCTCCAGTTTGTTTCTCTGCTCTCCTGGAACCAAGACATAGCATACGCACCCAAAGACTCGCAGGTGATCAATATATGGCTTGTTCCTGTTCAACACTTCAAATGGAGACAGATTCTTCAATATCTTAGTTGGTACCCTGTTGATGAGATAGCAAAGCAGTCTGAACAGCATCATTCCAAAACCGTTTTGGAACATTCCCATGAAACATCATCGATCTAGCAACCTCCATCAAGTGCCTATTCTTCCTCTCAGCAACACTATTCTGCTGTGGTGTGTAAGGACAGCTGGTCTGATGCACAATCCCATGCTTTGCTAGATGATTCTTGAAGGCATGACTGGTGTATTCACCTCCATTGTCTGACCTTAGTACCTTCACAGTAGCATTGTAATGGTTAGTTACATATGCTTGGAAGTTTACAAAAGCATCTAGTACTCTATCCTTAGATGGAAGCAATGTAATCCAAGTATACTTAGACTTCTCATCTATGAATGTAATAAAGTACTTCTGGTTGTCCCTAGACACACATGGAGATGTCCAAACATCAGAGTGAACCAGATCAAAACACTTCTCATATATAGTCTCTGATGTTGGAAAAACAGTCCTGCAATGCTTCTCTAATATGCAAGCCTCACACTCCAAATGATTGAATGACAAAGTAGGTAAAATCAGTTCAATTGCACGAGTATGAGGATGTCCCAATCTAGCATGCCAAGTAATGCTATCAATTCTATCAGTAGCACTACTTAAGCAAACAGAATCAAAGGGTTTAGATAGCTTAGCCGTTTGAAGATGGTAGAGCTCATTCCTGCTGTCTCCTCTGCCAATAACTTGTCCAGACTTCAGATCCAGAAACTCAACTTCATTTGGCCTGAAAACCACTTGACAATCAAGATCAACAGTTGATCTCTTCACTGATATCAGGTTAGATGTGAACCTAGGCAAATAGAAGGCAGCTGAGTCCTTTTCAAACAGCTTTAGATTTCCTATCCCTTCTATTGGGATCCTATCACCATTAGCTATCATGACACTCCCTGTGGTGGCTTTAATATCACTCATCAAACTACTATCACTGATCATATGATGGCTTGCTCCAGAATCAATTATGATAGGTTTTGAGGCTATGGTATGCATACCCTGTTTCTTGGTTGCAGCCAAGGCTTGTATATGCTCAACTAAAGCTCTCCACTCCTTCCTGGTGATAGGATCATCTGCTCCTGCTGTCTCATGCTCCCTCACTACCATTCTTCCTTCCAATGAGTCACCCATGAAGGCTGAGTAAGAGCACTCTCCTCTAATGAGTTGCTGCGCCACTTCCTTGACCATCCTTATATCAACACTGTTGCCTCCATACCCAGACACTCTGCTCTTTTTCCAATGCTTTCCCATCCTGATCCATGCCTTGGAAAGCTTTCTCAGTCTTCCCCTCTTACACTTAGTACCATCCTTCCTACAAGTGGGTTTCTTGTTCTTCTCACACACCTCACAAGCATTTTGAACAATAGCATATATACCATCCACTAGAAGGCTAAAGACTGTATCTTGTTCCAGCCTCTCTTTCACACCTTTAGGATCTGATGTGCCTGGTCTCAACCCATCCATTTCAGACCATAAATACTTCAGCTTCCCCAAAAGCTGATGGATCTCGTCCTTTCCTTGTCTCAAGTCACTACAAGCTCTCTTGACTTCATAGACTTTCATCAGATTGGACTTGTTCCCATGAGCTGTTTCAATCTCACACTTTGTAGTGTCTTCTTGAACAACTTTGTCTTTATCCTTCAGACCTAGTGTCTGACCTTCTTCAATAGCCATTCTCACTAAAGGCTTCTCCTTTACATGACTACTCCATAACCAGCAGCTTTTCAAAGCTGTCTTTGCCCAGCTTGACCAAACCCCATCGATTTCTCCTTCAAGCTTCACTGGAATACTAGATCTCTGCTTCATTTCCTTGTTGAGCTCGTGTGTTACCATCAGGGAACTCCAAACAAACCCAGAGAATGAAGAACAGAACCTAAGAACACCAAGAATAATCAAGAACACCAAGAACACTCAAGAACAATCAAGAACACCAAGAGCACAAACCCATATTTCGCCAAAAAATTAACACACACTCCCACCTTTCTAGTAACCTGGCTCTGATACCATAAACACTTTTGTGTGTATAGAGTGTGAATCGAAATCTGAGAGAAAGAGATTAAGAGAATAGAGAGAATAGAGAGAATAGAGAGAATGGAGAGAATAGAGAGAAAACTCAATACTGCATTACTTTGATTCAGATGAGAGCTTACAAGATATAAAGAGAATACAATCATGTCTAGGTTCAATGAATTCAACCTAGACCTATAAGCATGTGAGGTCAATACAAATACTTGGCTGAGAGGCTCCACATGCTTGGACAGGCTGTAAAGTATCTCTTCCTTTCCAGCTGTGGTGTCACCTTATCCTCTTACCCTATCTACTCTCCCTGGTTGTGTTCCCCCTGTCCAGAATGGATAAATGCAAGGTAACTTCTCATCTTGCCTTATTTACCTTCTTCCAAAGTTACTGAGGTAACTTTCCAAAAGTTACTGTGGTAACTTTTGGAGTTACTTTCTCAACCTCAACACTTCTCTTCCCTAATTGATCCCTGAACCTCCAAGACTCCATCTCTTTATTACCTTCCTCTCAACAAAGATGAGGTTCAAACTGAAGATCATGTTCAACCATTGCGGAGGAGCACAAGGATAAAGAAGGATCCTTCCAACTGGGTAAACACGAGAGTGCACTACAATTCCCAGGCTGTGGAGCATCCTTCCCAAGCCGTGTGTTCCTTTGCTGAGTTTCCAGAAGAGCATTGTGCCTTCATGATTAGTCTGGATCAGAGCTATGTACCAAGGTCCTTTGAAGAGGCTATGATGCAGAAAGAGTGGAAAGAGTCTGTGGCTGATGAGTCTTATGCAATGATCAGAAATGATACATGGTATGAGAGTGAGCTTCCAAAAGGGAAGTGAGCTGTGTCAAGTAGATGGATCTTTACCATCAAGTACTTACCAAATGAGAAGATTGATAGGCGCAAGACAAGGCTGGTAGCAAGAGGGTTTACACAGACTTATGGAGAAACTACATTGACACATTTGCTCCAGTGGCCAAGCTTCACACAATTCGGATTGTGCTATCTATTGCAACAAACTTGGAGTGGGATTTGTGGCAGATGGATGTGAAGAATTCTTTCTTGCAAGGTGAACTAGAAGATGAGGTATACATGCTTCCACCTCATGGTCTTGAGCATCTAGTAAAGCCAGGAAATGTTTTGAGATTGAAGAAGGCAATATATGGGCTGAAGCAATCACGTAGAGCTTGGTACAGAAAGCTGAGTACAACTCTCAATGGGAGAGGGTTCAGGAAGTCTGAACTAGATCATACACTCTTCACCTTGACAGGACCATCAGGAATCATTGTCCTCTTGGTGTATGTAGATGATTTGATTATCACAGGGAGTGATAAGGCTGGGATTCAAGCCACTAAGGAGTTTCTCAAGTCAGTGTTTGATATTAAAGACTTGGGAGAGATGAAGTATTTTCTGGGAATTGAGATATGCAGATCTAAGGAGGGTTTGTTTATGTCTCAAAGGAAGTATACTATGGATATGTTAAAGGAGACTGATATGCTTGGGGGAAAGATAGCTAAGACACCTCTTGAGGAGGGGTATAAGGTTCTGCGTGAGGGGGAGGTTGAAGAGAATCAGTTATTTGAGGATGCTAAGCTATACAGGAAGATGGTTGGCAAGCTGATCTACTTGACCATCACAAGACCAGATATATGTTTTGCTGTGAATCAAGTGAGTCAGCATATGCAGGCACCAAAGGTACATCACTGGAAGATGGTTGATAGGATACTGAGGTATTTGAGTGGCACGTCTGGACAAGGAGTGTGGATGGGATGTAATGGCAGTACAGAAGTGGTTGGGTATTGTGATGCTGATTGGGCAGGAGATAGAGTGGACAGGAGATCAACTACTGGGTATTGTACATTCATTGGAGGGAACCTGGTTACTTGGAAGAGTAAGAAGCAGAAGGTTATCTCTTGCTCAAGTGCTGAAGCTGAGTATAGGGCTATGTTGAAGCTGACAAACGAGTTGGTGTGGATCAAGGGTATTTTGAAGCATTTGGAGATTGAGCAGACCACTCCTATGACAATGCATTGTGACAATCAAGCAGCTATCCACATTGCTTCTAACTCAGTCTTCCATGAGAGAACGAAGCATATAGAAGTTGATTGTCACAAGGTGAGGCAGATGATCATCTTAGGAGTGATACTGCCATGCTATACAAGGAGTGAAGATCAACTTGCTGATGTGTTTACTAAGGCTGCAAGGCTGAAGACAATGGAGTCCATTCTTTCTAGGCTTGGGCTCATTGATCTTACTCCTATGAGCTGATCCCCTTAACCATGGAGTCTCCACTCTTTTTCCCTCATCAAGGTTTTATCCCAATGGGTTTTCCTTGGTGAGGTTTTTAATGAGGGAGGTCTTCATGGTTTCCAAGCTAGACAGGTTCACTAAGTCTAGCTTGAGGGGGAGTGTTGAGATGAAGACCAAGAAGTGAAGGAATGAAGCTTTGGAGTTTTTACCATTTTACCACAGTAACTTTGGAGTTACCACAGTAACTATGGGTTTTACCATTTCTGGATGAAAGTAACTAAGTAAGAGCTTGGGAAGTTACTTTGCATCCCCCTTGGTAAGGAATCACGTCCAGGAGGAGTATGGATAAGGTTTGGCCTCAGCTGGAAAGGTAAAGCCACTTTACAGCCTGTCCAAGCATGTGAAGCCTCTCAGCCAAATATTTCAAACCAGGGTGTCCAACTAGCTTTGACTACACATGCTTGAGTCTCATTTCGTGGATATACCTTTGCAAACTCTATATTATTGTAATCTGACTTGACAAATGAATACAATGGAGTTTTGAGTCTCTCTCTCTCTAGAATCTCTTTATTCTCTTAATCTCTCTATTCTATACTCTGATTATCTATGATTAGTATTAAACAAACTGTAAACACACAAAAGTATTTAGTATGTTAAAGAAATTATTCCACTTTCTAATCAGGATATCCATGTTTAGCCTGTTTGGACATATGGCAAGTTTTTCAAGCTTCTAATCAAACCAGGATGACTCACTATGTAAGAAGCTTGATTTGGAACCATTAATCAATGGAGAGTGTCCATGAAGTTGAATAAATCACATAAGAGGTATGTTAAAGAAGTAATTCCACTTTCTAATTAGGATATCCATGTTTAGCCTGTTTGGACATATGGCAAGTTCTTCAAGCTTCTAATCAAACCAGGATCAATCACTATGTAAGAACCTTGATTTGGAACCATTAATCAGTGGAGAGTGTCCATGAAGTTGAGTAAATACAATAAGAGGTATGTTAAAGAAGTTATTCCACTTTCTAATCAGGATATCCATGTTTAGCATGTTTGGACATATGCAAAGTTCTTTAAGTTTCTAATCAAACCAGGATGAATCACTATGTAAGAAGCTTGATTTGGAACCATTAATCAGTGGAGAGTGTCCATGAAGTTGAGTACATCCCATAAGAGGTATGTTAAAGAAGTTATTCCACTTTTTAATCAGGATATCCATGTTTAGCCTGTTTGGACATATAGCAAGTTCTTAAGGCTTCTAATCAAACCAGGATGAATCACTATGTAAGAAGCTTGATTTGGAACCATTAATCAGTGGATAGTGTCCATGAAGTTGAATAAATCCCATAAGAGGTATGTTAAAGAATATTCCAGTTTCTAATTAGAGTATCCATGTTTAGCCTGTTTGGACATATGGCAAGTTCTTCAAGTTTCTAACAAAACAGGATGAATCACTATGTAAGAAGCTTGATTTGTAACCATTAATCAGTGGATAGTCTTTTATGAAGTTGGATAAATCTCATAGGAGTTATGTTGAAGAAGTTATTCCATTTTCTAATCAGGATATCCATGTTTAGCCTGTTTGGACATATGGCAAGTTCTTCAAGCTTCTAATCAGACCAGGATGAATCACTATGTACGAAGCTTGATTAGGAACCATTAATCAGTGGATAGTGTCCATGAAGTTGAGTAAATCCCGTAAGAGGTATGTTAAAGAAGTTATTCCACTTTCTAATTAGGATATCCATGTTTAGCATGTTTGGACATATGGCAAGTTCTTCAAGCTTCTAATCAAACCAGGATGAATCACTATGTAAGAAGCTTGATTTGGAACAATTAATCAGTGGACAGAGTCCATGAAGTTGAGTAAATCCCATATGAGGTATGTCAAAGAAGTTATTCCACATTCTAATAAGGATATCCATGTTTAGCCTGTTTGGACATATGGCAAGTTCTTCAAGCTTCTAATCAAACCAGGATGACTCACTATGTAAGAAGCTTGATTTGGAACCATTAATCAGTGGAGAGTGTCCGTGAAGTTGAATAAATCACATAAGAGGTATGTTAAAGAAATTATTTCACTTTCTAATTAGGATATCCATGTTTAGCCTGTTTGGACATATGGCAAGTTCTTCAAGCTTCTAATTAAACCAGGATGAATCACTATGTAAGAAGCTTGATTTGGAACCCTTAATCAGTGGAGAGTGTCCATGAAGTTGAGTAAATCCAATAAGAGGTATGTTGATGAATCCCTTATGAGGAGATCCTTTTTGTCCCTGATTTTATGAAGGATGATCTTCTGGTTTGAGAGAGATATGGGTTGATTTCAGATGATGATGGATGGGTTGATTGGATGATCTTCAGAAATGATCTATGGACTGGTCAAATCTTGTATAGATGTGTTAGTGATCAAGAGAATGAACTCTGATTTCAATCACAAACAAGATGCAATTGGAGAATGTACTCCTTAGCAATCAATGTTCATATGATGAACAAAGGATTCACAAAGTTTAGAGAGAATTTTGATAAAAAGAGTGAATAATGTTTCTGAAACAAAAGAGAGTATAAGTAGCAAAGAGAAAGTTGAAAAGTCCTCAAAACTTAGAGAAAATAGAAAATAAGAGAAATAAAATTAGAAAATATGTTATCCAAGTCCAAAGACTGAATAAGTGAAGAGTTGACTTGGTTTGGCTTGGTTTCCAACTTGATTTTCGAATTTGTTTGCTGTGGTTCAGAATAAACTAAGCAAACAATTGCTCCTTTGTTTCTTTGACCTTAATTTCGTGGCTGGCCCATCACCAAGAGATAATGGATCCTTAACTTGTGTATTTGATCTCTTTTTGGGCTGAAAAAGGACCATCTGATGCAACAAAAGAGTTGGGCTGAATTTCTTCCCTTCCAGCCTGATCCATCATGCCAATATCATCACTCAGCTGGTTCATCTCATCCTGATCCTCTTCAGTGTCACTCAGCTGGTTCAGCTCATCCAGCTCCTCTAGATTCGAATCAGCAATTGGTTCATTCAGGGTTGCATCATCCCCTCCTTTGACCCTATCTTTGCACAGGCTTCATAGCACTCTTAGACTCCTCTGAAGCCCTTCCAGAACACTCCTGAAGCCTGACATACAATCTCTGGAAGATTTGCCCTATTCTTGCACAAGACTCAAACTCAACCCAACTCCTCCTTTGGCTCCATTTCTTTCTTCAAGTCAACAATGGGACCATTAATCAGTGGAAAGTCTCCATGAATTTGAATAAATCTCATAGGAGTTATGTTGAAGAAGTTATTCTACTTTCTAACCAGGATATCCATGTTTAACCTGTTTGGACATATGGCAAGTTCTTCAGGCTTCTAATCAAACCAGGATGAATCACTATGTAAGAAGCTTGATTTGGAACCATTAATCAGTGGAGAGTGTCCATGAAGTTGAATAAATCCCATAAGAGGTATGTTAAAGAAGTTAATCCACTTTCTAATTAGGATATCCATGTTTAGCCTGTTTGGACATATGGCAAGTTCTTCAAGCTTCTAATCAAACCAGGATGAATCACTATGTAAGAAGCTTGATTTGGAACCATTAATTAGTGGAGAGTGTCCATGAAGTTAAATAAATTCCATAAGAGGTATAATAAAGAAGTTATTCCACTTTCTATTAGGATATCCATGTTTAAACTGTTTGGACATATAGCAATTTCTTCAAGCTTCTAATCAAACCAGGATGAATCACTATGTAAGAAGCTTGATTTAGAACCATTACTCAGTGGAAAGTGTCCATGAAGTTGAATTAATCCCGTATGAGGTATGTTAAAGAAGTTATTCCACTTTCTAATCAGGATATCCATGTTTAGTCTGTTAGGACATATAGCAAGTTCTTCAAGCTTCTAGTCAAACCATGATAAATCACTATGTAAGAAGCTTGATTTGGAACCATTAATCAGTGTTGAGTCTTTCATGAAGTTGGATAAATCTCATAGGAGTTTAGTTGAAGAATTTATTCCACTTTCTAATCAGGATATCCATGTTTAGACTGTTTGAACATCTGGCAAATTCTTCAAGCTTCTAATCAAACCAGGATGAATCACTATGTAAGAAGCTTGATTTGGAACCATTAATAAGTGGAGAGTGTCCACGAAGTTGAATAAATCCCATAAGAGGTATGTTAAACAAGTTATTCCACTTTCTAATGAGGATATCCATGGTTAGCCTGTTTGGACATACAACAAGTTCTTCAAGCTTCTAATCAAACCAGGATGAATCACTATGTAAGAATCTTGATTTGGAACCATTAATCAGTGTAGAGTCATTCATGAAGTTGGATAAATCTCATAGGAGTTATGTTGAAGAAGTTATTCCACTTTCTAATCA
>MU109108.1:0-19081 GCA_012274485.2 Sinapis alba | reverse complement strand
GTTTTGTATTATTTTAGGTAAACCGGAGAAGCAGATTCAAAACAAATGACCATGCATGGAAAATATGTAAGACTCTCGACTTTATCCTAAACAATTAGAGGTACCTAATTGTATGGTAGAATTAAGTTGTGTGGTAGAATAGGGCATGGAATTATAGGTTGTAGATTAGTGTGTCGGATATTTATAATCAAGTTGATAGTTTATGATCTGCTGATGCCCCAAGTTCTCTTTTAGAATAAACAAATCTAATTAAAAAAATAAAACATGTACTGAAAGCCATCTATCCTTTTAGAATTAAAAAAAAATATCACAAATCCAAAATCATTACTTAAATCCAAAAAGCTCTTAAATAGAAAAACATAGACAAAGAATAAAAAAAACACGGGTGAAAAAGGGAAAACAAATCCTAAAACGAAAATTCCACTTCAGGGTGCATTTGAACAAACAATAATTTGTTCTCTAATCAAACTTAGTCTTCTCCAACTTCACTGGCGTAATGCACAACTTCTTAGAGGTAGAGGTTATGTCTTTCAACTCGGCATCTTCTTCCTTGCGCTTGACAGTTGGTGTGGTAAATCCTTCAGATGAAGTCTCATAGTTTTGTTTGAGCAACATAACCTTCAAATAATAAGTCAGACTAACTTAAACAAAGATCATTGATAAGTATATATATGGATATTAAGTCGTATTGAAATTAATAAACAAAATTATAAAAGAAACCTCTCCAGTGGAAAGAGTTGACGAATTAGTTTCTAAGGCGGAAAGAGGTTCAGATTGAGACTCGAGCTTATGAAGATTATCACCAGTCCATACTTCCGAAAAAAAAGTGTTAGATCCATTATCTAGGTTTCCCGAGTTTATTGAAATACCAAAAAAAAATGACTTTCCAACTAAACTTTGGAGGGGCATGGGAATTACTTCAGGATCTTCTATCTGAAGGAAATAAAATTTTCCTAATATTAAAATAATTTACATAACACTTATACAAAGTAATAAGATTATTATAAAATATACTTGCCTCGTCATATGAACCATCCCAAAGTTGAACAGCATCGCTCCCAATAATTGTACTAGCAACAGTGTCAAACATCATCAATTTGCATGAGCCACTGTCATCTTCCACATTCAAATGCAGCTTGTACCTGATTATTTTTAGAAAACCATTAGTGGCAACAATTATAATTGAACTGCAAAAGAATACTTTTCATAACAAAATTGGTTTTATAATCTTACTTTGGTTCAACCTTTATGACATTTGAGAGACATTTCTCACAACGCCATAATGGTTTCTCGTTTTGAGGCACATCATTCTTACGAATCCTAGTGACTCGTTTATTGCAGCCAATACATCCAAAGTAGAACCAACCCCAATCTGTATCAATTCCTTCAATTGAACATATTATTTTGCAACTCTGAACCTGTAATACACAACAAAAACGGTCAATACAATGCTTTTTAATGTATTATATAATGTGACAATACAACCTCAATTGCCACCAATATCTCAGCGATGGATCTGAACTGAACATCATCCCAATCTGTTTTTTGCTGCTTAATAACCTTATTGTCACTCTTTTTATCAATGATAGCAAGAGGAAGATCATTTTGTAACAATCTGAAAATCGCCCATAATTTGTAAATAAATAAAAAATGGGACATGAATTAAAAATTCTTAAATAACAAAACTATTGCACATGGCAACTTACTTTTCTCTAAACTTGATGGCTTCCTTCATGGTTGGGTTGAGGATAACATCAGAAGCATCAAATGCATTTGTGATTTGTATATCACCTACAAAAACATTTATATAAATAATGTTAGTAAATGGCGATTTTATTTGAAGATTTTATTTTAATTACATGAATATATATACCTTTGTAGAAGCTGATCTTAGCAAACCTAATCAAGCAGATTAAGATTTCATCACTTTTATCTTCAATGATGGATTCAAATTGTTCTGCATATTTACCCCACAAGCAACATGCAACATCCAGACCACTGCAAAAAAATTTAGACTAATATCAGAAAAGTTCCATATTAAACTATATGCTATTTTGTTCCTTGATCAGTATGAAGCTTACTTGGTATCACGTAAACGAAAGTGAAGTCTCTTCCTGTCTTTTTGATGAACTTGCACGGTTTGTATTCCTCCAAGATCGATAACTTCACCAATGATATCTGTGCCAAACGAAATACTATTTCATATACTAAATAAAAAAGGTTACAAAACTATCTTATGAAAGCAATATATAGAATAAGACACAACAGTTACGATCATACCGATTAGGACATTTTCATCTGAATCTTCTTTACGAATATCTTCATAACTCACAAGAGTAAGATAAGGATTTTCATCCTCAAACACTGACCGAGTTATCTGTGTGTCACTTGTGAAAGTTATTTTGTAAGGTAGTGGAGTTGGTCGATATTTACCACCAGAAGCTGAAACCTTGAAGTGTTGAATGAATCTCCATTCACCAACGGGAGATTTCGTTGCAGACGATACATCTGAGTTCTTTTGCAACTTGCGTGAATTTTAGCACCCTATACACACCCCAATAGGAAAGATCAATATTATAAGCAGCGATACTAAATATTAAAAATGAACCCAAGTTTCGACTTACTGTTTCATCAGCAAGAACACATTCTAGGGTTTCCCCTCCGAAACTTGTGTTTTGAGTCCACGAATGGAGCAGCTTGACGTGCACTCTCCAAGCATCCTTGAACGGTTTCACTTTGTGAAGGTACACATAGCTTTGATTGTTTGCCATTATTTTTGTGGTGTGATTTGGAAGATATAGAAAAGAAGCGTAAGATGGCTCTCTCTATATATATAAATAAGGCGACATGAGTTGTTATGGAAAATGATTTAAATCATTTTTAATGTTAGATATTGCTAGATTTTAGCAATAATGTGGGTGAGAATATTAAGGAATAATTAGTAAAAGAAATGATATGGCAATGCAGTTATGAAATTCCAAGATATTTTCGTGGTTACCAAGTTTGGGATCTTGGTTTAAATGAGGAGATGTCTCTATGCCAACTAAATCTAAAATATAGGAAGAAATAGGAAGGTTATAAAAACGAATAGAATATTCGTTTTTGATAAGTATTAATAGAGGAAATTCGGAAATCTCGTAATTTATGAGTTGTTGATTGTGATATATATATATTCGTATATGTTTATGATTTCCGATTTTTCTAAAATTTATATATGATCTTTTTCTATCAATGTTTCCAAACAGATTTAGTTTAATTGATTCCTATCATTGTTGCCAAACAGATTTAGTTTTATTTATTCCTATCAGTGTTGCCAAACAATCTAAAAGGTACTTCTACTTTAATAAGATAGATGTCCCTAACAGGCCCTCCAATAGCAAAATCCCGGTTGACATGAACAAACCCTGGGCAAGCAAGATTGTAGCAGCCTGTCTGTTTGTACCCATCAGCCTATTTCCACGTTATCAAAAATATACATAAAAACATTGCTTCTGTAAATACACAATATAAAACATATTATATAAACGAGCTTACAGTCCAATAAATGAAATAGTGAGGATTACTATCGCCATAACAGTTTGGGTACACCTAATTAATAAAAACATAGTAAAGGTAAGAAAACAAATATATATATATAGTAAAATTGTAGCTGCGAGAATAAAATAACACCTGCCAACCAACTTCGATACTATTAGTTTCAGAAAAGGGACCAGCCACAACCCATATTTGTGCTAGGCTAAACTCTTTTGTAGTTTGTATGGAAGGCTTCCATACATTTATAAGTGCTTTGGCACCATGAAACTTTTCCTTCACTATAATTTGAGCATGCTGTATAATCACACACATACAAAATAAAAATTAAAAATATATGTATATCTATACAAACTATAACGAATTTTAAAATCTTACTGATATAAATCTCATGGTTGATAGTCCTATTTGCTTGCTGAGGTTGATGAATGTGGAAATCCTTTTTTCCATATCTTTCGATGGATTTTGCTCTTTGCTCGTAGAATATCTTCTCTTCTCGTTCTTATAATAGGAATACTATTTTTCGGGCATCTCCCATTGGTTGTCCAAAGTTGACTCTCCATACTTGATTCTTTTTCGATCTTTGAAGATACATTGTTCCATTCTTCTGGGTGAAAACTTGGTCTCATCTATGGAATAAAATGTTAGAACAAAACTAGTATATTTAAAATGAAAAGTGATAATATGAAAGTCATCTATTAAGGATAGTGTTAATTTCAGTTTTTGAATCTAATGCTAACTCATGAACAACTTATATATTTATCACCACTTAGTATCACATATTAATTTTTGAATAAAGAATAAATTTATTGAAATGTCTTAAGAACCTGAATAGTATGGTTTTTGAATAGGGGATGATCATAAATTGGATGGTTTTTTATATGAACACAATCTATTATATTTCCATCTGGACTCTACACAAGAAATACCAATAAACACAAAATAATTTAAAATAAGCAAAAGTAGAATTTTTTTGAAGTTAGACGTAGTTCCTGTATAAATCCAAAACTAAATAAACCTTAATGGATTTAATAGCAGGTTTGTTAAGTTTTTCCAAAAGTTGATCTATTTCAGCATTGCGAGTAGCAGAAAACTCGCTTCCAGTGACTATAGTCACTATGACTATGATTAGATTGATAAGCACAAATAAGCGTGCTTCCATGCGACGGATCATAGCTAAGAGTATCTCTTTCTCATTTAATAGGATTATAGATGGTCAAGTTATATTCTTTATATACACGAAAGAAAGGTCATGAATGAATACCAAAATGTATACTTTGGTATTTCAATCTATCTATACTATTATTTGCGAAGTGATTTTTCGCAACGGAGCTCTCACGTTAAAAGTTAGAGCGGTTAATATCGTTTATACCCTTAATAAATTTTATATATAATTAATTATATAATTAAAACGAATTTTTATTAATTATATTAACTTTTATAAGATAACTCTTATATATTGTGTTGTTATCTTAAAACATATCTTTTAATTTTAAAAATAAAAAAAAATATAAAACAATTTATAATAATTAAATGGTTAAAGTCAATGTTACCGATAATAAATTTTATATATAATTAATTATAAATTAAAAACGATTTTTATTAATAATATTAGATTTTTATTAAATAAAATAATTCTTATATATTGTGTTATGTCTTAAAAATTATTTTTTTTTTAATTATAAAAGTTAGGAAATAACATATAACAATTTATAGTTAAAACAAAATTTATTAATAATATTATAATTTTATTAAATAAGATAATTCTTATATATTATGTTTTAAATAAAAATGTATATAATAGTTTTTTAAAATTGTAAATAATTTATCATTATAATCTTGTAATCTTTTAATTAATAATGATTATATTAATAAATATTTCTAAAATGATTAAGTCCGCATGTGCGGGCAAAACACCTAGTTATTCATCTATACTATTATTTGCGAAGTGATTTTTCGCAACGGAGCTCTCACGTTGAAAGTTAGAGCGGTTAATATCTATATTACCCTTAATGAATAAAATTATATAACAATTATATAATAAAAATGAATTTTATTTTATATTACCTTTTTAAATAAGATAATTCTTATATTTTGTGTTGTTATCTTAAAACATATTTTTCAATTATAAAAGTTAAAAATAATATATAAAATAATAGTGATTTTTTGCAACGGAGCTCTCACGTTGAAAGTTAGAGCGGTTAATATATATATTACCCTTAATGAATAAAATTATATAACAATTATATAATCAAAACGAATTTTAATCTATATTAATTTTTAAAATAAGATAATTCTTATATTATGTGTTGTTATCTTAAAACATATTTTTCAATTATAAAAATTAAAAATAATATATAAAATAATTTATAATTAATAAGTAGTTAAGGTCAATACTACCATTAATAAATTTTATATATAATTCATTATATTATTAAAAACAATTTTATTAATAATTTTTTTTAAAAAAAATAAGATAATTCTTAAATATTGTGTTGTTATCTTGAAATTTGTTTTCTGTCAATTATAAAAGTTAGAAAATAACATATAAGCAAATTATAATTAAATATTGTTCAACTAAAAATATTTTGTATAAAGTTATTTTTAATAAATATAAACTAATAAATATTTGTAAAGACATAAACCCGCACGTACGGGCAAAACACCTAGTTATAAAGATTACTTAAGCGATATGATCTTTTACTTAAAATGGTCATATACTGATTACTATGTACTATATATTTAAATAGCTATGATTTTATAGATATAGAAAATAAATGCAACTAAATCTCATTTTTCAAAAGATCAGAAAAGTATGATGCTCACTTATGCTATATTTTCTTTTTTGTTTTCCGCCTGCTATTCGGCATCCATTCAATTATAAAATCTATGAAATAAATTAGATTAGAACCTAGAAAAAGATGCATATCTCTTCTTTAATTTTTCTTTTTTTATAAGATGCATATATCTGTTGGAGATAGATTTTCCTATTTCCACAAGGCCCGTTATACAAGTATTTCGGCCTCATATTTTACCGACCTATAAGTCTTTTAGAAAAAAAGAAAAAAAAAATTGCCGAAAGGAAAAGTCATGTTTCCATTTGTTCGTTTAACAGAGAAGTCGTCAAAAATAACATTCACGCACATCATCAAACATGGCAAAGAACAAACAAAACTTAGGACTTTTATAACAAGTTTTTTTTTTGTAAAAGGGTTTTTATTTATTTTAGAGTACGATGAAGCAGAAAAGATTTTTTTTTCTTTTTAAAAACTCATTTTACAGTCCAAAACATAGTCCTATAAAACCTAAAAAGCGAGCAGAAAAAATCACACTTGGAGGTCCAACACCAACACAAAAAACTTAGAACCGCATCTCCATTGCCATTGGAGATCGCCACAATGGCGACAAAGAAGAAAGTCTTACGCGAGGCCACCACTTAGTTCTGATTCATGTTGGAGATGGACTTAGGACAAGAGCATTAAGTGTTAGGTCCAAAATTAGGCTCGGCCCAATAAGCAAGTTGATGATTGTACAAAAAAACACTCAGTACTTTAATGAGAAAGGAAGAAAGGGAGAGAAAGTACAGAAAATGAGACCTCACTTCTAAGACGACCATCCACACTTGGAGATCATCGACCAAATCACAACAGAAGTCTTGGACAACATGTCCTACTCTGAGCAGCTCTGAAAACCACACACCAAAATAGAGAGATACTTGTTTAGATGACTTATATAGACGAACATCTCTAGTTCTTATAATTAACTGAGTTTGTTTTTTTTTTGATTATTAATACAAAAAAATTTATATTCCTTTACATCTTTTTATAACATTACATCATTGACCGTATATGGAATCCACAGTTCGGAAGAGCATCACTGAAAAATGCAAAGAGAAAACTGACAACAAAGCACTACGAATAATGGAAGACTCAAAACAGCATTGATGCATAAATTGGGGGAAGAGAGCAGATCGGTCCTAAGACCTTAGCCTAAAGCAGCCACCGTAGCTCTCCATCCACATACCTCTGCTGCCCTCAAAACAAAGTCCAACTAGAAAAAACCAACAAGTTTAACTAACTCCACCACCAAACAACACCACACCATCTTCACGTCAGAACCGAGACTGAAACCGACTAGCAAACCACTCCACTCACATCGACATGCACCTAAGCAGACGTCCCCGTGCTTCATAGTCGACAGCAACTAAAACAGACCACGGAATGCCGGAGTAACCCGGGAGAGTGAAAGCTCTTGAGGAAGCAAATACCCGGAGCCGTCCTCACAGCTCCAAAATTGCAGAAGAACCACCACCCACAAGCTTCTACAAACTGCCGCTTGCACCCTGGAAAAGAAGGTCTGCCACCAAATCTGTTATAATTTGAGATTAAATCACAAGAGAGAAACAAGGGCGATAAAAAACTACAAAGAAGAACGAAAAAGAGATACCTTTCACCAGTCAGCGGCCGGAAAGCCAGTTCTAGGAAGAGTGAGAGATCAGAAAAGTGGGTTAAATTTTTGAAAGCTTAGAGAGAAAAATATAGAGAAGGAACGATTGTCCCCCGAAAGAGCGTCTTGGAGTTGGAGTCATAACAAGTTCGTTTTTCCACCGCTTACGAATTTAAGAAAGTCGTTACCCCCCCCCCTTCCCCCAAATTAAATTCTCACTATGTTTGGAGAAGACAATTTATACTTATTTTCAACTCAATATTAATTGCATAATGCATTGATATTATAAATAAATTTATTTGTCTAAAATGCTATTGGTTAAAGTGAGTATTTGACAGTTGATGATGTCGGTAAAACATTAAATTTACCTCACAAAACTCGACAATGACTGGAATATAAATTTAATTTTATATAATTTTATTATTTATTTAAAATATAATATATTTTTTATATATAGGAAAAAGGTATAATTATCATTTACCTCATAAGTGGATTTTTTTTTTGTTCACTTACATGTGTGTATTTGGTTTAAAGAATATTTTAATTTTTTTTTGTGAGATTGATCAAAATAAACAAATATTTTTTTCAATTACAATTCTCTTTTTCGTTTCTTAATCCCAATTTCTTAATTTCAAATTGGTTTCCTTTTTATTTAGATATATTTCCATTAATGTAGTTTAATTAGTTTGTTATTTGATAAGACTTTATAGCTAAATTTAAACAGAGTATTACATTTCCAGTGATTAAAATTCAATTTCTAAATTGTTTTACTCACTTTATTTTTCTGTCTTGGTAACAACCTTTAGGATCTTTGATGAAACATTTGATTTTTGTTAATGTTCACAGAGTCACCTATTCATAAAAAAAAAGTTTGACGATGACAAGGATAGTGATCTCCGTATAAAAATAGAACAATTGATGAAATGAAATAAAAATGAAATTATTAATGAAACAATGGATTTCACACACTCACAAAAATTTATTATTCTGAGTAAAAATAGATTTTACAAAGATTTTTTTGTTTTATTCTAAAAATGAAATATGTGGAATTGTTTTTTAACAATTTTCATGGTAACTGGTAAATATTTTATGGAACCCTATAGAATGATCCTTTTCAAACAATTCTATCTCATAAATAGCATTCCAGTTGTGGCCTAATATATTTGTTTAGATATTGAGAAACCATTTTGATGTTCTTCATATGTTAGCTGGTTTCATATTGTTAGTTTTCGTCGTTTTGTCACATGGTGGTATCTCTCTATTATTACTCTTTAGTATTTACTATGAGTTATTGGGTAATAGAAAAATGAAGAAAACTAATGTTCAACAATCATTAAAGAATGGATACTGTTGAGTATTGAGAATAAAATATTGCTACGATCCTAATACAATACTTGGAGCTTTAATACTATAACTAGATTTTGAGACTGTTTTACACTATGTGATGTTATTGTCTTGTTTTTCAGGAATGTAAACAAAAGAAACACACTCTAATATCTCAAAAGAGTCAGAGAACAAGGAAGAAGGAAGCTAAGAACCTCTTTGTATTCTAGAGACACACTCTAACCTAAGAGCTTATTCAAACACTAACTGACATATCTCTGAAACTCTGAACATTTTATTTAACTCTGTACATTTGTCTCCACATCTTGTCGAGAATGTCGCCATCTTTAGACAGGTAGTGTTGGCTAATATGTAAGCAGCCACTTTCCTCTCTTGCTCTGTGCCATCATATTCTCTCCATTCCAAGATCTCAAGATGCTTCAGTAAACATTCGGGAACAACTGTTGGTTCGGTCCAAAGTTCCATCGGTCGCTTGAAAGGAGCACCACATTTCGAGGTAAGCTTGATAGACTGAAGTCTTGGAGCGTCACTGAGTATAGAGCCAAGTAGATTCGCCCATCTTGTAGAACATGTACATAGCTCTAGACGTTCAAGAAAGAAGAAGACAGTGCCACTAGTATATGGAGTCTTTGAAGTTGGAGAACAGAGAGAAAGATGTTGGATGAAGGTAAGAGATCCTATAAGATTCTCAGATTGGTCACAAACAACTTCAATATCAGCAGTGGTCACCTCAGGCATATATCCAAACATTAGAAAGTTACTGACTGTATCCTTAATGTTCAATCTCTCCAAAACAGGAGCGTTTATCACAAACCCAGGAGCATCCACACGTTTCCCCTTCGCGTTATTAATAGATAAGCGTTTGAGAGTAGGCACGGTGACATTGAATAACCACACGTTGTCATCTTTGGTTCGGGCTATGACCAAGTCTTCAAGAGCCTTACAACTTTCTAAAAGCTTTGCAACAGATTCATCACCCGAGAAGTTAACCGACAAGAGGTGTAGAGTTTTGAGTGATGACAGACAAGATCTAGGTGGAAGAACAACCTCGAACATCTCGTAGTCACATTTAGTTTGGTTTATAACCAAAGATTCAAGAACCGGACAACTTTCTAAAAGACGAGTAACAGAATTATTACCAGAGAATATAACCGAGCAGAGGTATAGACTCTTGAGTGATGATAAGGAGAACCAAAGGAGAGGAAAATCACCATGAACACCGTATCTTGTTTGGTGTAGAACCAAATATTCAAGATAAGGGCAGATTCGTAAAAGACTTGCAACAGATTCATCATCACTCGAGAAGTTAACCGAGAAAAGATGTAGGCTTCTCAGAGAAGGCAAACGTAAACCATGAGGAATAACCTCGATGCTTACGTCACGTAGTATCAACGATTTAAGGGTTGTGCATGTACTCAAGCAACTCGGCAGTTGTAAGGTTCCACCAAACAAATCAAATCTCAGCTTTCTCACGTTTCGGTTAACCGCGGTTTGAACCCAAAACTCGATGGCTGAAGCCGAATGGTTTCGGGTAAGCTTGAGATGCAACCTCTCTAGAGTTGGAGCATCGCTTGAGAGCAAAGATCCACAAACAAAACTCATTAAACTCTCCTCATCGTTATCTTCTAGCGTGACGTCATGCGAAAGATTCCAAGGAACCTCGTGCCGTTTTGATATGAGACGTGTTGCAACGTTTTCTATAAACGTTGGAAGCATTGAGAGTATCGTCAAGATCAGTTCATCTGGTAACTCGTTCAGCCTCCCTCTCACCATATTTTTTTTTTTTTGTCTTGTCGAGTTTCACTGCTCTCACGAATTTTACGCAGCCGAGAAGAAAACTAGGGTTTAATATGTACGACGAAGAAAAGAAAAAAATCAACAAAAAATCTAATTTTTCAAATCTTTCTTTTCCCAATTTCAATATTTCTGTTCCTAATCCGAATTTATTAATTGTAAATTACTTTTCTTTTTTGTTTAGATACCTTTCCATTTATACTTGGATTTGGACAATCAAGTTATTAGTTATGCAGCTATTTTCCTATGTGATAAGACTTTTAACTAGATTTAATCTAAATTAGGAGTGTCAATTTTGGCTGATCTGGTCTAGCCCAAATCCATTAAACCCATAAATATTTGAGCCCGACTTAGTCCGGTTCGAAAATATTTTGGGCCTAGATTTCAAAGTACGATCTGGTTTTTATAGGGCTTTTGGAGATTTTAGGGATTTTTTTTTTTTGAACTGATTTTTCATATTAAAAGCATAAGAAATGAAAAAGCATACAAGCCCAAAGCTTTAGTTTGAACGAAGCCCAACCAGTAAGAATCAGAATCCCAAATCAAGAATCATAAAATTAAAAGCTCCTTCAAAGCGTAAGCTACTTTGGAGGTAACGGAGAACGGGTAGTTTCTTTATAGCGATGATGTGATACGATGGAGATTATGAGAGCCACTGCTGCATCATGGAAGAGGAGGCGGAAGGATTAGTATCACGGAGAGAGAGGATTTTATCCTTAATTTGGCGATCCAAGAGCCGAGTCAAAGCTTCAGGGGAGCGGAAGGAGTTTCTATGCAAGCGAGCATTCCGTTCAGACCACACCCAATAAATGCACGCTTGCCAGCATATAAGAGTTAGGATTCCAGTTGGTGATTGTCGGTTAACCAATTGCATTTGAGAGAGAGCCCTGCTCCACGTTCGTTCCGGATTGAGAGCGCAACGAGCTGACATAGTACTCCATATTCTCCATGAAAACGGGCAGTCGAAGTAAAGGTGATTCCTTGTTTCAGGTCCTGCATTACATAGGAGGCAGAGCGGGGATGATTGGAGACCCCAGTTGATGATTCGGTCACGCGTAGGGCACCTGTCTAGGACAAACAACCAAGCTAGGAAATTATGCCTTGGGATACCTTTCTTATTCCAGACAGTCATATGCCAGGCAACGTGTGGTCCTCCGGTACGCAGGTGAGCGTAAACCTCTCCGGTTGAGTATTTTTTAGATATTTTCCCATCAATACCCCATTCATAATAATCTTCCTCCTTACTGAGCGTAATGGTTGTGAGAAGAGCATGCAGTTGTACCTGTCTTTCCGAACGCGCTGGAGTAAGGTCCCATGATCCATTTGTATGTAGAGATGCCAGCGTTGCCAATGGTGGAATCCCAAGTGAGTTTGATCCCTGATGGAGATACTGTCTCATGTTGCCAAAAGGGGACCAATTATCCGTCCAAAAGCGACAGGAGACACCATTTGATACTTTCAGATGGATTGAATTGTATAGGAGCTGACTGAGTTTCAGAAGTTTATTTACTTGCCAAGAAAATCTCCTATTTGGCGTTGCAGTCCATAAGTTGCTCAAGTCCCCTTGCAGGACCTCCTCCTTGAACCAGGCAACCCACACGGATCCAGACTGAAAGAAGAGAAGCCATATTAGTTTCAGGCAGCAAGCCTTGTTCCACAAGGTAAGGTCTTTTACGCCTAGACCACCTTCTTCCTTTGGTTTTACAACTGTATCCCAAGCAACCCTCGCAGAATGATGCCCTTCAATGTTTCCTTTCCACAAAAATAATTCACATTGTTACTTCTATCGTTTTAATACATGTGAATTTTCATTAAAAAATCAGTTTCAACTTTTTGTTTATATATATAAAGTAAGTTTAAATTTTTTTTTTTTATAAAAGTGTTTTAATTTTTTCGTATGTTTTAAGAGCATACTATAGACAAACCAAATTTAATACAATTTAAATAATCAAATATAAATTCAAACTAAATATATAAGAAAACAAAATTTATGACAAATAGAATCAAACGTTTCATACTTTGTATTTAAAAAAAAATATGTTGTACATAAAAAGAGGAAGGTACATTTGCAAAATTTAAAATGTGACACTTGTAATAATAGACAATATGGTGCAAACAACTTTTATAATTTTATAATTATGTTTTCCAAATGTTTTCCTTTATATTGTATTGTGTTTAAATTAAGCATATCAATATGTTCGTAGACCTAACGACAATGTATAATTAAGTATTTTACTTATTAGACTCGTATGTATGTTCATTTTGAAGACCTTTAAAAAAAATCAAATTTAAATTGGGAAAAATATAATTTAAATTATCAGTTTTTAAATTTGATTGAAATAAAGCATGGATTTTTTCGTAGATCATGGATCATTTAAAGCATCAACTTGTTTTAACCCCTAATTTATTTTGACTAAGCCATTTTAAAACCAAAGCTACGCTGCCCCACAGAAGTGGTCCAGACTAATCACGTGTTGCCATGTGTCGGTCCCTTGTCCTTAGCGATGCCAAAATGTTAATTCTCCAGTGGCCAAGACTCGAACCCTGGTGACTTCACCGTATTAGACTTTTTATCCTCAAGTTAATCACCACCAGGCCATAAGCCGGGTTTTTTTTATTTTCTCCTTTGTCAAGGGGACACAAGAACTGTGACTCTTGGTGCGTTATTTTCTTATTTCTGATGTTTATGTATGGAAACAAATGAACTAATTTTTGATTTGTGTAGCTCGGTGAATAATAGAGAATGGAACATGATTTACAGTCTATTAAATTATGGAAGTTACTTGTTAAGAGAAGAAACAACCCAGAAGAAGAAACTAACCAATTGGTTTAATTAAATGACAAAAATCCAAGAAAAAATTTCAGAAATATTTCAGAAATTTATAAATTGGTTAGTTATTGGTTGAAAATTTCCAACCGTTTTTGACTGAATAGAAATTTTCGAACATATAGATCTGACTATTGTATCCGTCATAAATCTATAAGAACAGTCCATTTTCAACAGGTTTCCAACGTATATGATCATCAGAAATTTGTCATTTTTTGTAGTGTAGCTTTTAATTAAATGACAAAAGATCCAAGAAAAAATTTCATAAATATTTTTTTTAAATCAAGCAAAATATTTTTGAAAATATGTGAATTCTCCTATTTATCTTGTCCACCATATTGAACAATTAGTTTAGAATCACATGTGTACATTTGAGCAACGAAAAAGTTCCTCTTTTAACTATAGCTTTTTCTCGAGTCACAAAATTTTTCCATAATACGATGAAACCTAATACAATTATTTCCTTAGTTTGATCTCGGTTTCGAGAGTGAAAGAGTAGATAAAGTAAAAAGAGTTTAAGACTCTTCATAGTTAGCATTTGTAAGGTATGCCTTATGATAAGAAAAGAAGAGAATAAAACATTATTTGTGAGGGAGAAAATCTGATTTACATAAGAAGATTGAAAACCTCTATAATGGTGAAAAGTCTTTAAGCTACGTAGACCACTTAACTCACTTGTAAGTGTGCAGAAAGGATATATATTGCAACCAAGCCAGTGCTGGTTATATCGCTCAGTACGTTAGTGATCTGTAGATGACTAAAGCACCCATCTCTTCAGCACGCTCAATGTAACCTTGAGCTTCTCTGAGTTGCTCATGATAGTTTCTTGAGCAATTATTCCACTAGCCATTAAGGATAAGGACTCTGTTTTTAGCGTATTCAAAATTAAACATGACAATGAGATATAACTGCAAGATCCACAACATAACTTGATCATATAGCAAAAATACGGGAAAGCTATAATTTTGGGGACACTTGGGGGAATGGTGGATGTATTTAATGATAACCTCTTAAAGACAGCAAGTTATTAATTCATTTTTTTTTCCTATGTGATAAGACTTGTACGCCTTATTTGAACTAAAATTTTCAATAAACTCAAATTCACATTTTTTTTATTTGCCCCTCTCTTTCTCTCTTGGTAACAGTTTTTAGGATTTTTGATGAAACATTCAATTCTTGTTAATGATCTCATGGTCATCCTTTTTTTAACACATATTATAAATCATTCATTCTAGACTAGGAAGAGGGATAAATAGAGAACATACATAAAGGTTGTTTAACAATGGAATCAGCCAAAACATTGAAACGTCTTGGGATAAACATAAACTTGCATAAATGAAAGGAAAAGGATAGAAACTCGATGTCCAAGATCCACTGGGGGAAGCTTTTATTTGATTGTGCAATGATCACTTGACAGTCTGACATGATGCAGATTTTTGGTAGACCAAGAGACTTAGCCGAAAGCAGAGTTGTGCGACAAGCCAAAGCTTCTTCTTGAAGAGAGGATGTAACATGTGTCTCAACCGCAGATCGCTGGTCGAGAGTCACATAATTATGTGATTGAGTTATCCACCATAACCTGCAATACCATCAGAACTTTTTTATGCATCATCAGAAAAAATTCTTAAAATGTCTCATCGGAGAGGTTGTTCGGAACATTGCCAAAGAGATGAGACTGAGATGTTAACTTTGTTGGAAGTTGGGCATTTTTCCATTCTCTTGCAGATCGAACTGCTCTAATGAAAACATCAGATGGGGTAAGAACTATGTTTCCGAATATCAGAGTGTTTCTAGCAGTCCACAAGCTCCAACAAACCCATGAGAAGATATCTTTAGATATACCTATAGGTGGGAGAGTAGTGAACTTCTTGGTTTCCTTAAGCGCTAGCTCAAAAGATTCAAAAAATCAGCTGGAGAGTAGTGGTTTTAGAATAGATAAGAGGCCCAAGTTTGTCTGGAAAAATCATAGTAGAGAAAGACATGGCTTGCAGTTTCTTGAGCACCACATCGAACGCAGAAAGAGGCTAAGACAAGCCCTCTCTTTCGGAGATTATCACCTAGAGGCAGAGCCCCACGGAGATCTTTCCATAAGAAAAGCTGCAGCTTAGGTGAAGTATCATAAGGCCAGACTAATTTTAGCCAATCAACATCAGGGACATTCTTGAGAGTTAAGGCATCAGAAATCTCGGTTGCAGTAGTAAGATAGTAACCTGCTTTAGTCGAATACACCCTGGAATGAGATCCAGGCCAGGTATATGAGTCGCTAAGGCCACACAGGCTAGGCTCAATAGAGAGAATATCACTGGGTAGATGAGGTAGGATCTCAGAAATTTGATGTACATTCCATATATTAGTAACTCGACACAGTAAGTCAGCAACCACAAGATCTAAGTCACTTTCTCTCACTGGTCCAAAAGGACGAGAATGTAGTACCGAAGCAATCCATGGGTCACGCCACAAACTTGTCGATTTGCAGTTACCTATTGATTTAACAAAGCCTTTTAAGAGAAGATCTCTACAGGCTAAGATGCTTCTCCATCCGTGAGAAGCTGTTGTTGGTAGCGGGGCTTGAAAAAAAGAGCTTTTATGGAAATATGTTCCAATGAGAACTCGCGACAATAGACAATATGGCTTCGTCAAGATGTGCCATGTCTGTTTGCTTAGCAAGGCAGTATTAAAAGATTGGATATCACAGACACCCAAGTCCGCTAAAGCTTTAGGCCATGTTATCTTATTCCATGGAACCCAACACATTTTTCTTGTGTTTTCGTTTGCATCCCACCAAAAACGTGTGAGTGCCGATTGAATGTTTTTTCACAAGCTCATCGGTAGTTAAAAGCACGTCATGGCATAAGATGGAACCACCGACAGGACTGGTTTAGCATAAGCAGTCTACCTGCAGTAAAAGATACCAGGATGACCAGCTTTTGGCTTTGCACTGGATCAGGAGACAATGCTCTTAAAGAGGTCTTTTTGCGACGTCCAAAATGTTTGGGGAGTCCCAAGTATTTTTCCACTCCTCTTTCTCCTGCAATTCCGAGTGTTGAGTAGACACGAAGGCGTGTCCCCTGCGGACTTTTTGTTGGCATTTATTTTTTTGACCAAAGCAATTTCGTACTTCCGAAGGATATCTAGTAGTGATGAGACGCTCCTATGATCCGTCCATAGAGAGAACTTAGTATCATCGGCATATAGGAGATGGTTTAGCCGAGGGGTGTGACGCCCAACCCGTAATCCTGAGAAGTGTCTGATATGTTGTGCATTTCTACAGAATCCGGAGAGGATCTCTCAACAAAGGATTAATATGTACAGTGAGAAGAGATCACCTTGCCGTATTCCCTGGGTTGGTAGGACCTTGCCGTGGGCAGTGTCATTTACGAGAAATGTGTAAGACACAGATGGCATGCATTGCATGACCCATCCTGTGAAGTTTGTATCAAACCCAAACCACTCTAACACCGAACAAATGAAGCTACTGTTGGGTTTCCCTCATTAGCCCAACACTAATGAAAGCACAATCATGCCATAGCCCAAGAAGCCCAAGAAGTAGAAGTGTGTAGAAGAAATTATGGATAAGATCAAAAGAGGATTCTAGACATCCTTCACTAGTATAAATAGGAGTGTTTAGCTCACTTGTAAGATCATCCCAAAGCAAGCAAAAGCAATAATAAATAGAGAGAAATATTTCAGAAAGAGTTCCAAGAGAATTCAAAAATAGTCTCTAAACACAAAGCTTTTGTAGAAAGTCCCTTTCCTAAAATACGAAGGCTATCTTTACTATTAGCTGTCTACTTTCCATCTTAACCTCTAAAAGAAACATTATCCGGCTAACTTTCCCAACAACTGGTATCAGAGCTAGGATATCGTTATCCTTAAAGAAGTGAAGATGGAGGCTACCGTTACCTTTGAAGGTGACATGTTCAAGCTCACGACGGACAACTTCTCTTATTGGAAACCGATGATGGAAGATCACCTTTATTGCAAAGACTTGCATGAGCCCATCATCATGAAAGATAAGCCGGAGGGAAAGGATGATAAAGCATGGGAGATTCTTAATAGAAAGGCGGTTGCTGTAATCCGTAAGTATGTCGACAGGTCTCTCTTTGAACATGTCGCTACCTACACAAATGCTTTTGAATTATGGACAAAACTTGAATCCATGATTCAAAAGAAAACGCCTCGAAACAAAGCTCTTCTTGTTCGACGGTTGGTTAAGTTGGAGTATAAGGATGGCCAGAGCATGATGGAGCACTTGAACAACTTCAAGGGGCTAGTAAATCAGCTAAACAAAGTTGATATGAAGGTTGAAGATGAAATGCAAGCCCTTTTACTTCTCAGTTCACTACCAGAGAGTTGGGACACACTAGTTGTCACTCTAAGCAACTCTACACCGGAGGGAAAGCTTACCATGGAAACCGTCAGTGATAGCCTTCTAAATGAAGAAGTTCGGAGGAAGGAGCGAGGTTCGAGTTCTTACTCAGAGGCTAACATTGTTGATAGACGAGGTAGAGAGGAGACTCGTGTGTACAACAAAAACAGAGAACGAGACCAATCTCGAAAAAGATCCAAGTCACGACCGAGAGTTACATGCTACTATTGTGGCAAGCCGGGCCACATGAAGTCAGAATGTCGGTTCCTCAAGAAAGACCAACAAGCTGGTAACATCAAACCAGACCGGTTTAATCTCTCAAAGAAGCATGAAGACAAGACTACGACCATTGTTGAAGACCAGAGTGAAGAATTATATCTCGCTGAAGAATGTAATCTTACCTCTGATGATAGCTCGTGGATTATTGATTCTGGAGCTTCTTTTCACGTCACTCTTCATGTAAGCTTCTTCACAACCTACCAAAGTGGTGACTTTGGTAATGTTCAAATGGGAAATCAAGGAAGAAGCAAGATCGTTGGAAAGGGTAATGTTACTCTTACATCAAACACGAGATGTAAGATAGTTCTCAAGGACGTGAGACATGTTCCTGATATGAGACTCAGCCTCATATCAACCGGGAAGCTTGATGATGCCGGTTTGGATAACCACTTTGGCAGTGGCAGATGGAAGTTAACCAAAGGGAGTTTGATCATGGCTCGAGGAAGAAAAGAAGGTTCACTATATGTGACACAAGCCAAAATTTGCAAGGA